>JAJLRR010000071.1:12702-38123 GCA_030567175.1 Williopsis lachancei
AAAAAAAAAAAAAAAAAACTACTCGACGGCAAAAAAGGGGGAAAGGAACGGCGAGAAAACTAGACAAACAACAACAAACAACAATCATCAGTAAACCACACAAACAAACAAAACACAAAAAGCTGCTCACCAGAAGCACCCGGTTCTGTTTGTTGGAAACAAGGGCAAAAGGAGAGGGAAACAAAGGACGTCACATACCCAGCTCGACTTAGAAGTGGAAAAGAGTGGACAATCCAGCCGCCCGCTCTCTCTCTCTGTGTTCAGCGGCTCCAAGGTTTTTTATTTTTGCTGCTTTCTCCTGTCCTTCTTCATTCCCCAAAGGCCCAACGTCGACGTCGTCGTCCACCACTTTGGAAGTTTTTTTTTTTCTCTTCTCTTTCACCAGGCTTTTTCCACCGCCAATTTTTTTCGCCACCCTGTTAATTCGGTTTGTGTAACAAATTGAGCTTTTTGTGTTGGTGTGTGCAATTGCCGTTTTTGAAACAACTTTTGCACTTTTTTTTCGTCTTTTTTTTTTGCTTTCACCCAGGTAACACAAATTCCTGGTAAGGACCCGCTGGCCGGTTACGAAGCACTGAGACCCATCTGTCAACTTGCATACAGAACAGTACACGGCATTGCATCATCGTTATCATCAAAGGCGATTTACACTAATAACTTGCATCTCATCTCATCTCATCGCATATCATCTGACCATTTCTATCTCATTTCGTTGCATTTCAATCCATTCGCATTTTACATAATAATCCACATAACACTAATAGTTATATCAACATGGCTGTGGCTGCTGGAAACGTTCTGAACTCTCATGCTGGCACACCAATAGGCATCGCAGCAGGCGGTGTTGCTGCAAACAGGTTCAGACAGAGAAAGATCTCTACAAAGACAGAGTTACAGATACTGAAACAGAGTCAGATAAGCGATCTCGATAATGCAGATTTACAACAACGTGAATTACAAGAAATTGAAACAGGTGTGGATAAGAATGAAGAAGGTGAAGAACATTTACAAAAAATCTTGAATACAACAGGTTTAACGAATACTTCAAATACCTATATTCCAACTCCAGATGCATCTAAACTTTGGCCAGAGGCCTCCAAGTACTATACGGGGACTTTCCAACATCCAGAGTCATATATCAAATCATCGTGTCAAGTTGAAGATTATTCCGGATGTTGGTATAACATGGATGAAAGAGATGAAGAATTCTTGATCAAATTGAACAAGGATCTATGTGCTCAAAAATTAAAACCGTTATCAGAGGATGAATTTGAAATAATGATGTATAATTTTGAAAAGATAATCTCTGAAAAGCAACCTTTTCTGAATACCGATCCAACACAGATTTTACCTTTAGAGGAGATTAAAGAATCATTATTGAAAATTGATCGTTCTTCAGTGGAAAACGTTACAGAGATGCTTGCTGAAGAGTTGAAAGTACATCCATTTGTTACAAATTTTGATGCTAATGTTACATCAAAACCCAGAGAATTGAAACAACTTGTTGAAAACTATGGTGATGGTGTATATAAATATTTCAAAGATAGAAAAATTGAAAGAAAGGGACAATCGGTGACTGCAATTTTAAAATTCACAGGAGAAGATGACAATGATGCATACATCTGTTTTAGACAACGTCAATTTAGACAACAGAGAAAGACAAGACGTGCTGATATTCAATCATCGGAAAAACTTGTCAAATTATACGTTGAACTCCGAGCAACAAAGGAATTATGTTTCTTAGTTGCTCAACGTGAAACTCTTCGACTTGAAGCAATAGAAGCTGAACGGGAAATCTTTGAACTACGTTGTAAAGTTAAAAACATCAAACGTGAATTGGGTATTAAGGATAGTGATGAAGATCTTATTGCACATAAGAAGAAGAAACCTGTACCTCCTCCACCTCCACCGGTTGTTGCACCAGCCAAGGTTCCAGATCAACCTCAACCAACTGCACAAATCACAGAGAAGGAGAAGAAGGTTCTTTCAAAGACTGGTAACAATGCTAATATCGATAAGACTAAAGCTCAAGAACCAGTTGAATCACCTCAACAGTTCCAACCATATGTCAAGTTACCACCTTCAAAGATTCCAGATATGGAGTTGGAGACTGTGGAGAAGTTGTTAAACAATAAGCATGATAGTATGGCAAAATTTGTTGAAGAGAAACTTAAAAAGAGGAAACAGAAGGATGTTGGATTTACGAATCTTACCGATGATCCATATAATCCACTTTTGAATGTAACGTTACCATATAGTTCAATTGTTGAGAATTCTCATATTCCTTATTCATCTATTACTTCATCATTCTTTGACGTTGAAACTTTTGGATATGTTCCAGAGATTGAAGAATTTGTTAAAAAAGGAGAGACTTTGAATAAGGATGATATATTGAGATATAATCCAAAGACTTTGCAATTTGAACATAATTTTAAACCAGAGAGATATAATCCCTTTAACCAAGCTAAATCACTTGTTAGTGATTCAAAATTTACCATAAGGAAAAGAGTTGGTAGATTAGGTCAAGTTTATATTGATCGTCGTTTAAATGATGAGATTGAATTTACTATTGATGAGAATAATGAAGATGAATTAGAATTTGGAGCAAAATTAAAAGATCAATGGATGTTTGATCATGAACTTGAAAAAATGGATATTTTAAGTGATGATCCTGCAAAGTTGAATACAATATCTAATGATACACAAGTGATTAGATTTGGAGGAATGTTGTTATCCAAGGCATATGAGACTTTAAAAGAGGCTATGATTCAACAGAGACAACATGCTTATTTGCAACAATTACAGCGTATGCAAAAGGCACAACAAGTACAACAACAGGTTCAATTACAACAACAGCAGCAAGCTCAGCAACAACAAGTTCAGCAGCAGCAACAGCAGAGCCAACAACCACGACAATCATCACAGCAAGGTAAAGGTAGTACTACTGGACCATCGATACAACAAGGTGCTACGAAGCAGAAGGTTAATGGAGTAGGGAATTCAGCACCAGGTTCAATCATTAAAAATGGTGGGACTGGAGTAGTTAATGGACAAATACCAGCAGCTGCTACAGTACAAGTACCTCCTACAAAACAGACAGCTACAACAACAAAGCAAGGAACAACGAAACAGGGGACAGCTACAAAGACCAAACAGGTGAATAAGCCACCTGTTGTTAAACAGACACCAACTGCAACAGCAGCTGCATCAGCAACATCAGCTACGTCTGTATCAACCACACCAGTTAAGGCTTCAAAATGATTCTTAACATAACCCAATCACGATGCATCCTGATGCACCGATAATGACTACTTCTAGAGACATTTCATACCCATTGGGGGATTGTCTTTTGTAATATTAATTAACGACATATTAAACGTTTGTACTGTAGGTGGATAGATAACGTAGTAGTGTATTGTTGATGTTTATTGTTCCACGTGGCGAAGAGCTGCCCAATGCGGCAATAAAAAAGAAACGTGGAGACATGGCGGAGAATTCAAATTCTTGGAATTTTAACGGTTTGACGTTTAAGAAATTTGCCATTTTTGCTAACAATTTTTGGTTTGCTAAAAGCTGTGGGTTATTTTTTTTAGTTGTAACTTCATCACAGGAATTGAAATAGAATTTAGTTATAGCCAGCTGGAGGAACATGCCCGTGACTGAACATCTTCAGTGCCAGTGTCCTTGTGTCTGTCCACCATGAAGTTCGGAAAGACGTTTGAGAAGTCGTTGGAGGAGGACCAGGTGCCGCTTGAATGGATCGAGTCCTCTATCCACTACAAGCCGTTGAAGAAGAGCATCAACAGGGTTGTGGAGGAGATGGATTCCATCGGTTTGATGGATGAGTTGAAGAACGACAAGGCTCATCAGTTGAAGTTGTACTATGAGTTTGAACCACACGGTGAAATGTTGGGGAGTTCCCTTGTCCAAGAGACTGGGGAACTGATGACAGTACCCACAAAGTATACGATGATGATGACGAATGACCAGAAATTCTTTAACGATCTGTACCATCAACATAGGGTGTTATCGCAGTTTTTGTATGACCAAGAGTCCCAGTTGAAAGAGAAGATCAATGCAATGGCTCTAATAATCCGTGGATTGACCGATGGGAGTAATAAGAACAAGAACGATATGTATCTCTGGAGAGAGATCTTTAACCTTTACGTTGAGTTTAAACTCGATCTGAGAAACCATTTGAATAAACAGAATCTAAACGATTTCATGAACCATGTTAATACTCATTTGAAATTGATCTCCAAGTTTAAACATACAAAGCAGAATACTTTTGTTTAGTAAATTTATTGAATTGAACTTGGATGTCATTAGACTATTAAACTTCCAAAATTTGAATACTATTGCATTGAGAAAGATTATAAAGAAGTTTGATAAGCATACGATGTTGAAATCCTCTAAGAATTTACATGAGATTATATTACCAAATAACAAAGGACCTTATCTATCATTAACACAATCTCCTCATTATATCGAACAAGTGATATGTACGGATATAATTAAGATCATACCACAATTGGACGATTATCTATGTCCAATATGTTTTACAATCGCATATAAACCTATAAGACTATCATGTGATCATTTCTTCTGTATTAGATGTCTTATAAAATTACAAAGAAGAAATGAAAAAAAATGTCCAATGTGTAGAACTGAAAATGTTATGGATGCAACTGAGATTAACGTTGATTATGAATTGATCAAAGAGATGAAGTTAAATTTTCCCAAAGAAGTGAAAGAGAAGAAGAAGATTAACGATAAGGAAGTTACAGAAGAATCTTTGAAACAGCTCTATGGACAGGGCAACTGTGTGTTGCAGTAGTGTATACTTCATACTGGTTATCTAATTATAATATAGAGTCTTTAATGTGTTGATGCAACGTAGTGTATACACCCGGACACCACACTATAATAGTAGTCATACATTTCTGAATTATATACAGATCAGGGGATACTTTAAGTACAACAAGGCTAATGGGACAATTTAACGATGAAGAGACACGGATTAGCAGCGTTTAACGATACAAACGTTCAGTATTCACAACTAGGACAATCTCTAATAAATCAAAAATCTAAAGAATTAGCCACACAATTACAACTTTTTAAATCGATTTTACTGAATTTCTTAGAAGAACATAACGAAGATCTCTTATCGAATGAAAACGTCAAATTAAGAGATGAATTCATAAGGACGTGTTCATCGGTTGGTATAGACCCGTTGGATATATACATCTATTCTGGTAAGAATAATAATAATAATAACAGCAAGTCTGCTAATGGTCATAAGATGAATGAATTCTACTATGAACTATGCGTTAGAATCATAGAGATTTGTAACAAGACAAGAGAATTAAACGGTGGATTGATTAAAATATCATCTTTATTGAGACAAATATCGATGAACATTTCAAATGGTACAAAGCAAACTTCAATTACAAGACAAGATTTAATAAAATGTATCGAAATGATGAAATTACTTAATGAAGATCTTGAAATTATAACCATTGGTTCAAAGGATTTTTTAAAAAATGTTCATATGGAATTAACAAAAGATCAATACATCGTATTAGATATTGCTAATCAATTGGGTAATGTTAACGTTAAGACATTAATGGATAATTTACATTGGAAAAGGGTTAAATGTATAAAGATATTGGATGAAATGGTGCTGTTTGGATACCTTTGGATAGATGAGAAGACAGAAGATGGTTCAATTGACTATTGGGATCCTTCGTGGATAATGAATTAGATGACTTTGATGACTATGACTATCATTCCTATGTATGTAGTTTGAATATGACATATGATGGTTATGATCGATGGTATATTATATATCACGTGACTATAATAGTAACCACGCTCATAACCGTGACGCGAAAATCAAAAGTTGAAAAAATACTCCAAATGACAACGTTTTAATACCTTGTTACCTTACTACACCAGGAATTACCACCCATTACAGTCCAATACAATGTCATACGATCCAGAACAATGGACCATCTCATCCAACGAAGCATTGACGGTGTCAATTGCAGACGATAACGGCTACGTATCCTTCAAACCTCTGTATACTTACCCAATCTTTGGAGATTCAGAACAAATCTTTGGTTATAAAGAATTAAAGATACAATTGATATTTCATCATAAAACTTTTTTACCATTGTTAAAAATTTCATATGGTTCTAAATTAAACGATCAAGTTGAAGATGTCTTGTTAAAGATGTTGGATTTTTTACCAAAGAGTACAATTATTGATGATGAATCTAAATGGATTGAAACTTTTAATAAAGAAACTGTGTTAAATGGTGATTTAACCTTAAATACCCCGGGAAATAATGAAACCGTGGTACATAGATATAAATTTGATAATGATTATTCCAAAGAATTAAACAAGAGATTACAGATATTGGTCTTGTTATTCATAGAAGCTGGTTCATATATCGATACCGAGGATTTATCATGGGATCTATTCGTGCTAAAAAGAAGAAAAGATGATGAAATCTATGGATTCACAACGTCATATTCATACTTCAAATACAACGGTTCAGAGGAGTTTGATTCAACGGATATGATCAAGAGAAGAAACAAGATCTCACAGTTCATCGTATTACCAAACCATCAGAATAATTCAAATGGTTCAAATTTGTACAATGCCATCGTGTCACATTGGATAAAGACCCCGGAAGTTGAAGAGATCTGTGTTGAAGATCCAAATGAAAAATTCGATGACTTGAGATATAGAAACGATTTCAAAAGACTTTATGAGATTGGATTGATCAAGAATTTACCAACTTCAATAAACGAAGTCAATAACAGTTGGTTCCTAACAAATTCAAAGAAGTTTAAGATCGAACTTAACCAGTTCAAAAAACTCGTTGAATTGGGTTATCTCTATAACAAGAACGTTAAACTGACCAGATTGGTCATAAAGAGAAGGTTATTTGAAAAAAATAGAGATGGTTTGGTTGAAATGGATACATCCGTAAGAAATGACAAGTTACAAACTGCTTATGAAAATATAAAGATGGATTATACCAGAATACTCGATGGTATAAAGTTGACAAAAGACATCCAATTTATGGATAAAAAGGATGAATATGATTCTGATAGTGGGAAGATAATCAAGAAGCAAAGAGTTGTATAGAATATGAATGAAATGTATAGCAAATGGTAATAAATCTAGTATCAACCCATCAACTGAATGACAATATCTTTACTTTTCATAATGTCATATGAATAAGATCTAGTTCTATTATTTGTCAATGGAGACTGGATCTTTAATTCACCCAGAGTTGACAGTTGTAACACTTCATAGAATGATCTTACAACAATACATCTATCAACTTGATATTCAATCACTTGTTCAAATGTAATATCCCTTGATCCAATCTCATCGATCCTGGATCTTAAGAACTTTAGAAATTTTAAACTGGTTCTCGTATCCATAATTTGTGCATCCTCAACTTGTTGATATTCAACAGGATCAACCCTTTGATCATCGATATCGTTCATTTCAAATTCAAATTCAAACTGTTCATTCTCCTTTAACCCAGGTAATTTCTCAATTATAGTAGAACTTGATCTCTTTCGAGTAGATGATATATCTTGAAGTTCAATTTCAAAATTACCCGTATCATGATCAATGACATTATCTTCAAACTCTGGAATATCTAAATCAATTCCAGAGATACTTGCCCTTGATTGACGTCTTGATGTAGATGACCCTATATTTCTTCCCTGTTCTATAGAACCAACAGATCCAATTGAAGATGAACGTCTTCTTTGATGAACCATAGAATCGATGAAATCATCCCCTTCGTTGAATGGTAAAGGTTCTGTATTCTTTGAATTGTGTTTTGAGTTAATCAATCCAATGACATTTGGAAGATAAGGATTTGTTGTAATATCAGACAAATCATACTTAGATTTGGTTATATGAGCTTTTGTCTTAGACTCCATAATCGTGATATAATCATCTCTGAAATGACGTAGCTCATCTGTTGTAATACCAATGGCTTCATCGATGACTATCTTCGTATATTCAGATCTTGGTCTCTTCTTCGACTTTGGTGGTTCTTTGTTCCCCGGTGATATATTCACGGGAGCCTGTGCATCAGCACCAACTGTCTCCGGTTGCTCATGAACAGGCTCCAACACACGTTGAAGATCCTCTTCCATATCGAGATCAAAATCAAATTCCAAATCTCCTCCAATGTCATTCGACACCAAAGAAGTCCCAGCTCCAGTTGGACCGTTGTGAACAGCGGTACCGGTTTCATCCAACTCAAGGAGAAACCCATCATCGTTAAAGGCAAACTCAGGTTGTAAATCACCTTGTAGATCATCAACACCTGGGAGTGGTTCACCAACTAGCGGCTCAACGTTCAAGTCTGTCACGTCATTCTCAATATCATCGTTCAAAATGGCCAATTTCCTTCTCTTAGAGTTATCATCCTTTTCGACTTCAAGGAAATCCAATCCCGCCATTGAGGGTAATAACCCTCCATCGATGTTAAAAGTTGGATCATCACCAAATACGATCTGATTAGAAGCATTCAACGATTTGGTGTTCAAAGTCGGATGTGTAAATAACAACTTGGCTCCAGAGTTTCTCGACCTGTTTGAAATATCACGCTGTAGACGCGTTCTGACATGGCTCGCGTCGTTGTTCAAATAGTCTGTCTTCTGCTTGTAGACAAGCGCAACTCCATAGAGAAGAGAAGAACTGACACGGAGCGTCAAGGTGTGTTCGGGGCCTTTGATGGTACCACACGTCTGAGGTATCGATACCGATTGGATCTCCCGTCTTGTGATCTTACGATGTGATGATTTGGATCCCAGTGTGGAAAGAAGCCTGTGGATTCGTGTTAATATGTGAAGTGGTCTATATATATATATACATGATGGTGATGATGACGGTTGAAACTCACCAGACTGTGGCGACACCCGTGTCGCTGTGGATCAAAGAATCCTCGTCTAGTAGCATTGTCAGGATATTAGCCGCTGTGTAGGTTCTAGATTCTCTGTGAATGACAGAGTGGTGAAGAAGCCAGTAGACTTTTGGCGTTTGGCGTGCTGATGCAGGGCTCACAGAAAATCAAAATAAAAAAAATGTGTCAAAAAACATCACCAAATTTCTAGTTTTTTTTCCTTTTTACTTCACGCAAGCGCAACAGCCAAAGTACCAGAGACTGCGAGAACACACCCGGCGGCAATGGAAATCCATAGGGCGGCAACCGTGAGACGTGGGAGTTCACCCGAATAGAGCTTGAGATAGAACGAGAGCGGGTAGATGATGCAAATCGCAAAGCAGATGGCGCTTCCCAAGAAGGACATGATGCGTCCAAAGTCGGTGAATATGAGCGATGTTATGAAGAAGATCAACACAACGACAAAACGGTTGATTATACGGATGGCCCTCGTGGCCACCTTAGATGTTGACGGACTCAGCGTGTACTGGTCCACCATCGTGATGATCGGACGGGTTATCAGAGGACCTTTTGACACCGGCAAGATCCCCATCAATGCACAGATCACGAGGTTCAGATACGTTGGGAACCCCGGTGTTGTCATGATCGACTTTGTGATCTCATCCAGAACACTCTTACCAAACATGAGATAACCCAGACTTGCCATCATATAATCCACTCCCCATGTGAAGCTGAAAGTGGTTGCACAGCATTTGCTGTACTTCTGAGGATGTTTCATGTCTCTGTACAACTCTGGGAATATCGCGTGTCCTCCAAAGGGACTCATAAATATACCCAAACTCAACAGTAAATGCTGTGTGCTCTGTGGCCATAAAGATGTCTCGGAGATGTCTAACAGTGATCCTGGGGCTTCTAGCTTCCTTAACCCTCCATATACAACAACAATCACAATCATTGAAGTACTTATGATTCCCATCAAACTTAGATGAGAAAGAATATCAAGTCGAACAAAACTGCATAGAAAGAAACAAAGCGAAATGATAGCTTTGAATATGAATTTATCAATCCCAGTTAATGCATTGAAAGAATCGGCAAATATAATAATCATTGAAGTACCTGCACTTAACAAGTCAACTGTAAACGTTGAAATTATCAGCAGATGTGCTGCATTTCCAAAACAATGTTGTGCAATATCTCCATATGTCATAAGTTCATCATCCTTTTGAAGACATTTGGATAATAATTTCGCAGTATATTGTGTACTCAATGCACATGATGCCAATATAATTGAGCCAGGGATCCATCCAGAATATGACATACCCAATGGTAATGATAATATACCTATACCAACCAACGTATTTATACCGTTGAATACAGTTTGTGGTGCAGTGGAATTACCAGTATTCTTCAAAATCTCTGTTCTTACACTTCGTACATCGTCTTCATCATCAATGACAGGTAATGATGAATAATGTGATCCAGAATTCGAAAGAATAGGACCAAGTCCATTATCATTGATCAATGGTGTTGATTCTTCATCTATGGAGTTATTATGATCAATTGATGCAATGCTTAATCTTTTAGGTCTTGTGTTTGAAACGTCAAAATCCGCTTGTATAAAATTAGCACTCCTTGAATACGATGATGCAAAATTGTTTATTGAATTACGTCCACCGGTATTCATCATCTCTTGAAATGAATTATAACCGGATTGACGTCGCGTTGATGACGATCTTTCACTTGAAGGATGAGACATAATGTATGTTACTGTCTAAAATGGCTAGTATGATATATGCAAGTGATTAGAGAGATATGACTATCCTTTGAATAATGTCAATTAATACTACTGACAAAATATTCAGTGACAGACTATCAGTTCAGAGAATTCTTCCACCAATTTCAGAACTAATCAAAGTCTCTTTTCCTTTTAATTATCTCTCTCTGTTTTCTGACGTTGACAATATGAGCAGCACGATTTTTTTTTTTTTTTTTTGCTCTCACCAGCCTTACACCTCATATCTTTGCAGGCGGTCAACCAACCAAAAATTTGAGTTCAGTCGCTAAGTATTACACAAGCGAGGGTTTGAAGCCCCTGGGCTGATGTCATTGTCTAGATCAAGAGACAACAGGTTTAAACTATCATATTGACAGCTCTATGGATTTGTCAGAATATAGAACTCAACTGAGTTTAACAAAGAAATTTGGGGTGATGAATAAAGAAGAGAAGTACGATAGACAACTTCGACTTTGGGCTTCACAGGGACAACAATCCCTTGAGTCCGCACACGTTCTTGTTATTGAACCATCTGCAACATCTCTTGAATTGTTGAAAAACCTTGTACTACCAGGAGTTGGATCATTTACACTATTAGATCAACATTATACAGTGGAAGAAGAATCTAGTGCTGATGATTTCTATCTCACTTTGGAAGATATTGGAAATGACAAGACTCAATCATATGCATCGAATTTGAAAGATTTTAACGAAGATGTTCAAAGTCATTTCATACATGTAAATGATATAAACACATGGATCAATACAGTACAACATGATTTTTGGAAACAATTTGATCTTGTCATTACTAATTGGGAATATCCACAGATTATATCACAACTAAGAGATTTGAAAATACCACTTATAGTGACTCGTTCATATGGATTTTATGGATATTTACGGTTGTTGAAACCTACATTTGAAGTTATTGAAACACATCCTCAAAACTTGATTGATCTAAGGATATTGACACCATGGAAGGAACTGAGAGATCATTGTGATTCTATCGAGTTGGATTCATTAGAGATTGAACAGCATTCACAAATCCCATATCTTATTATTCAGATGAAGGCAATTGACAAATGGCAAACGTTATATGGTTCATTACCAAAGAATACAGCTGAAAAGACAGAATTTAAAACATTGATACGAGGATGGAAAAAGGATTATCAGGAGTTGAACTTTGATGAGGCAATTGAAAATAGTCATAAGATCTTCAATTCCTCCAAGATTCCATTTAGTATCCAGGATATCTTTGAGAAAGTTGATGAATTCTTCAATGATCCATCAAAGAGAAGCATATTCTGGATATTGGTAAAAGCACTGAAATCGTTCGTGCAGAATAACGATGGCTTCTTACCACTTACCGGTGAACTACCTGATATGGATTCAGCTACAGAGAACTACATAACTTTAAAGAATATCTACCTTGATAAGTTCAACGCTGATTTGGAGAAATTCACCAAGGAGCTTGATGAAGTACTCACTCTCATAGATTGGGACTTCAAGGTTGATCCAGAGATTGTTAAGATATTCGTTAAAAACTCTAAGCATCTATTCTTCTCTCAGAGTTCATGTACACCATTGGAACTCTCACAGGTTAAATCTTTAACCGAACAGGATCAGAGTGAGTCCAACCATGTTCTTCTTGCCATAGTTGCAGTTCAAGACTATTTCATAAAGAATCAACGATTCCCAGGATTGGCCCAATTTGATGAAATCGCACTACAGTTCAAAGATTCGCCAAAACTGTTTCAAGATACCCTCTATGAGATTATCAGAGGTCAAGGGCTTGAGATGAGTAACATTGCATCTGTGATGGGTGGAATCGCAGGTCAGGAAGCTATAAAGCTGATTACTAGTCAATACGTTCCACTAGACAATACGCTGATCTTTGATGGAATTAGAAGCGTTACTGAGCGCTGGAAGCTTGACTGAAGAAGGAAGGTGTTTGCTATGTGTATATATACATCTTCTAATGAACTACAATGTCATGAGTATTGAGCCTTATGATTGTAGCTGACATTGCCTTCGAGCCTTATAATTTTTCTCAGTTGACACCACCCCCAGCTTATCTCTCAGCTAAAAAATCAAAACCAAGAATAAAAACAAACATCAAATTATTGTGCTGTAGTTGAAACCACCCGTCTCAGACTGCACATTCATCCAATAACAAAACCATGGCCCAGATCACCACTCTGCTGAAGATGTTCGCTGCTACCATTGCCTCTGTTGGAACTGCCTCGATGCTTGCCCTGTACAAGTACCAGTTGAAGCTCATATATCCCAGCGAGATGAACAATGCCCGTCTACAGACGGATACCCCAGACCTCTACGACATGCCCTTTGAAGACCTCTACCTGGACACACCGGACGGGATCAGACTACACGCGTTCTTGCTGCTCCATGATAGCAAGGCACCAGACTACAAGAACAAGACGGTTGTGGTCCTCAGTCCAAACGCAGGGAACATTGGGAATGCCCTGCCGATAGTGGAGTTGTACTACCGTGAGATGGGCTATAACGTACTGATATACTCCTATAGAGGCTATGGTAAGTCCACGGGAATAGCGAACGAGATCGGGATCAAGATCGATGCCGATACGGTGATGAAGTACGTGATGTCGCACAAACAATTGAACTCTTCAAACGTTATTCTCTATGGAAGATCACTTGGAGGAGCTGTGGCCATCTACATCGCTTCGCAGAACTTTGTCCCTGTGAAAGGTGTCATATTGGAGAACACTTTCCTAAGTATAAGGAAGGCCATACCACATATCTTCCCCTTTCTCAAGAGTCTTACGTTTCTTTGTCATCAGGTGTGGGATTCTGAACATGACATACTGAAAATATCACCAGAGGTGAAGATGTTGTTCATGTGCGCTGGTAAAGATGAGATTGTTCCACCGGATCACATGCAAGAACTCTTTAAACTGGCTCCTGTCAATGCTACAAACAAGGCAAAATTTGAGTTCCCGGAGTCTTATCACAATGATACAGTTACAATGCCTGGATATTGGGATATTATTCATGATTTTATTAAATCTATAAATCCAATTGAAAATTGATCAACATCCACCGGGACAACAATCCATTGATTCATCCAAGAGCCATGATTTCATACATCCGAAATGACCATTGTGTCCACATTTCAACCTAAAGATATTCAAACCTTTCAAAGGTTCGTTACAATATATGCATTTACTTCTGCATCCACATTGTTCACAGAACCATGCACCAAATTGTACTTCTGAATCTTTTAGATATTTCTCCTTTGTCGATTCATTTACAACCAAAACACCACATTTAGAACAAAATCTTCTCACCGTTGTTGCATTTGATGACATTTGTCTAAATTCTTCAAATTCCGAGGCTCTAAGAATCTTTGTCATTGGGATCCAAAATTTCATCTTTTGTAAAAACTCAAGATATTGATAGATACTATTCTTCATCATATTCTCCTTGTAGATCTGATACTTGTTGTTAAACAACAAGAGCATCGTACAACTCATGATCAAATCACCTTGCCCAGCACTAAACTCAATGGCTTTTGATATCAACTGTCTCGGTGTAAAAGGTGGTAACAACTTACCATCTTTAATCATACCGTCTGATTCGGTCTTTTGATTTGTGAGTTGTCTTGTCAGTTCAGACATATGAGAAGTCTGTTTGCTCAACGACTGTTTACTCATGTTTGTACTAGAGAGCCAACCTTGTGTCAAGGGCTTAACAGAGGTCCCACTCACCGAAGAACCCAGTGAGAATGTTGGAGAAGATGATGTGAATCTTGGAGAGATATCATGAGGTAAAACTGCCTCCAATAAAGAATCTCTCATGGATCTCTTACGATGTGGAAGAGTAATTGGTTTAACAACGCTATCTGTGAATTCAACCGCAACTTCTTCATCATCATCCTTAGTTAATGTATCATTACCGGTTTCAGATGTCTTGGGTCTCAGTGTATCTGCCCATTTAACAACATCGGATCTAGTCACAGTGTATGATTTGTTATCTGCAGAATCTTCTTCTTCTGATTCCTCGATCCCTGAGAATGAATTCTTACTCTTTATACTTTTGATCATGGACAGTCTATGTTCTTTTGTAAGTATGGCTTGATCTTTTGAATTAAGGGAGTTGAACTCTGATAAATCGCTTAAACTTGGACTCTTCCCATAATTTGTTGAATTTGAAGTTGAATAGTGATATTTATCATGGGCTGCATCTGATCTCAGACTATCATCATCACCCTCGTTAGTATTGTTATTGTTGCTATCACCATGATGCTTCTTATCATCATTATTATTATTATTATTATTATCATAGTTCAGTTGAACATCGAGTTGTTGTTCCCATAATAAGCTCTCTTTCAAAACGTTCCAAGTTTGTGCATCTCTAAAATTACCAACTTCACTAGCAGTTGTTGAATTCCTTATACAACTCTCCACCAAATCTTCATTTGGATCAAAGATATAATGATCAGCTAAATACCTTAACGATTCTTCAGGTTTCATTATTGGTAAAGTCACAGGAACGGCAATTGGATTCATCACCGGTGTAGATGCAAAATATGGATGATTGTGATGATGGTTATGAAACTGTTGTTGTTGTTGCTGCTGTTGTAAGAAAGAATGTACACTGCTGTTATGATGAGAATTTTGACTTAGACCTCTGTTCAAACTTGGCCTTACACTACTTGCTCTGGACATTCCAGGTCGTGGTGAACCATTTTGTGACATGAAAGATGAAGAAGTGATTCCCGATAAGTTTGCAGGTGAAGTTGGAGAAGTTGAAATTGCAGTCTGTGGAGACATTTGATTCTGTTGTGAATCCAATTCCTTGTCGAAATCCAAAGGCTTTTTCTGTTGATCTATAAATAACAACTCATTTGTAGGTGTCCAAGAAGTTGTTGTTAGATGAAGGTTATCAATTGTATGTGGATGCATTGCCAAATCATCCTTTACAAAGAATTTATCCTTTGAACATGTCAAGAGGAAACGATCATCTTTGAAGGAAAGTCCAGTAACTTGTGCACTATGCGACTCTATGGTGTAGAGAGGAATATATTTCCGTTTTAAAGAGTACACTTGTACTGTCAGATCGTTATTCAGAAAGCTCATTGCCAATTCAGCACCACCGATGTTATTCGATTGTATTGGTCTCCAAGTGACTTTACTCACGGGGTTTGCAGAATAAATCACATGTTCCGGTACCCTCGTTTCACCGTTCATGTTCCAAACTTGTACTTGTTTATCCCTTCCAGCACTCACGAGGTAGTCAAATTCAGGGTGCCAATCTATACAGAGACCCGGTCCACTATGAGCATTGAATTTCTTATCAAATTGGGTTGGAAGTCTAAGATCCCATTTCAATATCACACCAGAGTCGGAAATAGCTGCGAATTTCTTGTTGTGGAAAGGAGAGAACTGTAATGATCTGATGGCATCTGAACTTGCTCCTTGTATCGAAGTCATCGGTTTACTCTTTGTCGATCTTAGATCCCAAAGTTTCATGGATCCATCCTGTGACCCTGATAATAGGAGATGGTTATCCAACTGTGAGAATGAGATTGAATTTATTGCTCTTGTTTGATCTGAATATTTGAAAAGTAATTTGTTTGTCTTTAAACCGCTATTGAATATGAAAACACCACCTGTTGTTGTACTAGCACCAACGTATTTACTATAGTTACCATATCCTGTTTTCACATCGAGTATTGTACCTATAGATTTCTTGTTCTTCAGATAAAAGCTATTTGTAAGTAGTTCATCAACCGGAATGATTGGAGATGATGTCATTGAACCAATTTTATAAACTTGTAGAGTATTTTTACCTGCAACTATAACTTTATCACTATTTTCATTATTCATCTTACAAAGTCCAATGAGTTCAGCATTTGATTTATACCGTACTTTTGCAGATTGTTGTGAAGATATATCGAGTGAGTTTGCAATGCTATTCTCATACAAAGGCGTTAGAGTCTTTGGTGGTGATTGTCTTGAGTTGAAAGAAACCGTTCTCGACAGACCAGCATGAGAAGTTGATTGTAAAGAGTTCGAAGCATTGTTACCGGCAGAGCTTCCACCGGTCCCTGTATTACTCGATGAGCCATAAATGTTGAATGCCAATCTTGCCAGTGTGTTTGAAGGTCTCGAACCGAGAGAAGAAGAGTTTTGGTCTGAGTGTTTATCCCATGACATTGTGTTCAGTCTGATGTACTGTGAGCATTAAGCAGAGTCTTGAATTGTTTGGGTGGATATGTATATAGCAGAGATGTAGATTGGTGTACTAGAGCAGTGGTTGAGCTCGGTATAGATATAGAGCAAAATTGAATTGTTTCTGACAAGCCGCCGTGTCCATGTAATTATATGTTTGTAAACCTTTTGTCACATTGTTGATGTTTTGTACATTGTGAATTGTAAATAGTAATTGAAAGCATGGGAAGATTACGCTAAGCGGTTATGGGACCCTGGTAATTCTTACATCCTGACACCACAATGGTTTGTGATCTTTGTATTATGTAAGCTGTTTTGATCACGTGATTACATGAAGAGATATTTAACTCCGCCTGCAACGGAATTCTTTCCTGGCCGGAGCATTTTTGATCACCGAAAAAAAAATGAATGGAAAGTAAATCTTTTGAGAATGCGGCTCCATGCGCGCGCCAGTTTTTAGTTTCCCTTTTTGATCACCAAATTCCATCGATAAAATCGGAATTAAATTTTGAGTTGTCGGAATTTCTGAACAAAACTAACAAAAAAGATTGGCATTTTTGCAAAATTTTGTAAATTCCGATATTTTTTTTCACCAGTCTATGTAAGGAACGCCGGTTCAACTGTATAGTTTTTTTTTGCTCTTTTTTTTTTTGCTCTAGTACTAATCCATTCACCGGAAAATCTTATCTGATGATAAATACTATGACGTTAATGGTTGATTGAATTAGTTATGGAGGAGCTGTATGTCAAATAATTACGACGTTGTCAGATGCAATATGATTTGTATGGACATCGGAAATTTCACAGTAGACTGTAGTACATGTCGACTTATAAGCTAGACAGATATTAATGTACATTAAACATGTCAAAAAGACGTGTTACTTCTGTTATCGTATAGCGTGATAGCTCTAGCTGTAATATGGCACTTTACTTCATTAGCTTTCACTTTGTCTGATTGTCACCTCATTATATTGACATGAAGTTCGCAATTTACTATACCAAGCATTCTAAGCACATAGTAGTAGCATCATGATGATCCCCCGTTAAGATGCAGTCCTACGCAAATATTTCTTTTAAGCTTGGAAGATAAAGGGTTGACTAAATAGTCATAAGTACAGAGACATGACACAGATCAATATTGTGCCAGTCATCGGGTAATTAAAGCCATCGGCCCTTATTACATGAACCGGGTTTGATCCTTGATCACACCGTTGAGTGATCATCTTCTGCATGTGTTTGCAGAGTTATGTCCATAGGATCATAGAGAGAGAAAAAATTTTCTTGTTAGCTGCCTTCTATAACTCACCGCGTAATAATAAACAGTCATAGACAAGTACGTCTCATCGTCACTAACTACTCATGATAATAGGACTAAGCACAGCGGCTGTTTCTTTTTCTCCTCCGCTTATAATTATAAGCTAGATCTCCAGGGATGCAGAGGGACGCTGCCTATTTGGCGCAGGCCCGCACTAGTTAAGCGGCAACAGCGATAATAGCGTTATATCGATGCCTTGCCCATAGGACTCCCGGATATCAAAGAGGTTATGTCAAATCATACAGCACAAATGATCTATCGGCAGCTCATCTAAGCCATGTGTGATCCATCAGCTCGTCTGATGCTGCTGCTCCTGCTGCTGCTCCTGTTGTTAGCGCTTCTGCAGACTGCTTCCCCAATCAAAACCGGACAAAAAAATGAAAAATAAACGGCCGTGATACGTCTTTGTTAGCATCAGCGGGATGAACCCAGTGGGTGGCAGATAATTAAATTATCAAATCCCAGCTGATTGTAGCTCATCTGTATGGTAATCATAAATTATAATCAGTTATCCACAGATAATTAATTTATGAATTATGACAGACACAGAACAACGTCTGATCTGAATATCAAATTATTATATGCATGCAACGCATGCAATGAGATAAAGCCATCTTTTCAAAACTATATAAGTATAAACCAATTTCTCATAATTCAGGTGTAGATCATATGACATATAATACCAGTACACTATACTCTATAATTACTATAGCTATAATACAGTACACATTATAGTTACTAGTACAAGATGGCTGAACCTACTGCCTTCCAACGTCTATTGAAAAGACTCGAAGTGCCGCATGAAGATGAACAAGAATTAAACATCCTTCAAAATCCTGATTTGGAACCAATGCCAGTTGGAAGAAGAAATTGGGGAGTTTGGTCATTTGCAGGTTATTGGGGTGTCTTGAATCTAAGTATTTGGACATGGAGTGTTGGTAGTTCGTTGTTGAGTTTAGGTTTAAACATTCAACATGCAATGGGTGCATTAACTTTGGGTAACATCTTCATTGTGCTATATACCTCTTTGAGCTCCAAACCGGGACAGATATATCATATCGGTTATACCGTGTGTCAAAGATTTGTGTTTGGTGTATATGGCTCTGCATTTGGTATTGCTTTGAGAATTATCCTTTCTATAGTCTATTACGGCTCACAGGCATGGCTTGGTGGATTGTGTATCGTTGTGATGCTCTCCTCATGGAGTGAGAGTTTTATGAACATGGAAAACACTTTTAGTGAATCTGCTCATATGACAACTAGAGACTTTATCGGATTTTTGATCTTTCAACTGATCTCGTTGCCATTTTTCTTCGTTAAGCCAGAGAGAATGAACGTGATGGTCAACGCCTCATGCATTGCTACTCTGATTGCAATGCTTGGAATGTTCATCTATATGCTCGCCTTGAACAACGGACCAGGTCCAATCTTCCATGAGAAAGTCACAATGAGTCATAGTAAAACAGCATGGATGTGGCTCTATGCGATGTCCACATGGTATGGTGCCCTGAGTCCGGATATTACAAATCAATCTGATTTCTCAAGATTTAGCTCGAGTTCTAGAAAGTTGTACCTCGGTGTCTTTATCGGTATCTTCTTCACGGAGATTGTTCCACTAGCAGGTTTGATCTGTGCAAGTATCTCTACAAAGCTCTATGGACAAGAATACTGGTTACCAACGGATATCTGTCTACAATGGTTAGGAGATAACTATTCTCCAGGTGCAAGAGCTGCATCTTTCTTCCTTGGTTTGGCATTCTTATCCTCAGAATTATCAATGAACCTGTTGACAAACGGATTTGCAGGTGGTATGGATTTAGCAGGTGTGATGCCAAAATATATCAACATCACCAGAGGTTCCATCATCACGGCGTTGTTGAGTTGGTGTGTTCAGCCATGGGAGTTCTATAACACCGCTTCAACGTTCCTTGCAGTGATGAGTAGTTTCGGTATCATCGTGACCCCGGTCATTGCAATCATTGTATCTGATTTCACCTTTGTGAGAAAGAACAGATTGGCTATAAACGATCTCTACACTTTGTCCAAGGAAGGTAAATTCTACTTCAACCATGGTATCAACTATAGAGCTTTGATTGTGTTTGTGATCACTGTGACTCCCGGTTTACCTGGTCTTGCATCATATGCCAATCCAGATATAGTACTTAAGGGACAAATCGTGAATTATTACTATGGAAGTATCATCATTTCATTCTTCTTCCCATTGATCCTTTATTACCTTATTGCTGTATACATATGGCCAATCAAGGACGTTGATCAATACGAATCAGAAGATGTGTTTAACACTTTCAGTGAGGATGAATGTCTCAAATTGAATATGATTCCATATGCCAATATTAAAGAAGCTGTTGTCTTTGAAGCAGAAGGAGATGCCGAGGATTATGATAATAATCAAATCGTTGGTAATTCTTATTCAAATACTTCTGCTTCGTCAAAGACAAATTTTAACGAAAAGAAATCTGAAGGTGTTGAAATTACAAGTTCTCTTGCTTAATTATAAGCATAGGATCTATCATATTTGTTGTTCTCTGTTTTATTCTTTTATATATATATTTACTCTGAGGTTTATTATACATTTTGTTATACACTTACTCTTAACTAGTAGTTAACTACAATCAGCTAATACGACAAATAATATGATATTACAACAGTCTCTCTAATTCTCTATAGCATTTCTATCATTCGACTCCTTCAAAATACGATCCCAATCTCCAATGAGCACGTAATAAGTCTCCGAAGAAGCCAATACCACAATACCAATTCCAAGACCAACCCATAGACCTGTGAGTCTCATCTTCAATGTAAAGGCCAAATAGAGTGCCAACGGAACTGCAATGGCATAATAGGCAAACAGGTTCAAGTTACTTCCAATCTTTTGACGTCCTTGTCCTCTAAGACATCCAGCAGCAATAACGTTCAAACTATCAGCAATCTGATTGATTGCAAGGATCTTGAGCACAGTCTTTGCGAGCCCACTAACTTCTTCATCATCTGTGAATAACGAAACTATGAATCCACGTGCCTCGAATAAACCTGTAAACACAACAACTCCAAGAACCATGGAGATATAAAAGGAGATCTTCACTGCAACTTTAGCATTTGCAATCGATTGTGAGCCGATATAAGTTGCTATTCTCGTAGAGCTTGCAATACTAACACCAAATGGAATTTGGAAAACCAATGTTGCCATTGTTGATGCAATGGATTGTGCTGCAAGTGTTTCAGTACCAAATCTTGATGCACTAACTGTCAACACTTCAAATGCTAAGAATTCAGCTTCAACCATAATAACACCAGGTAATGCTAAAGAGATCATTGGTTTCCAATTTGTAAAAGCCTGTTTGATCTGTAATCCATTCCAGCATTTCTTACCATCGATGAAATAGACATATCCAAATAACAACAATGCCATCAGATTATAACTGATCGCTGTGGCCAATGGACCACCTGCAAATCCAATACCGATACTCTTATCCCATACAAGAAGATAGTTTAACGTAGCATTGATCGGTGTACAGATGAACAAGACGTATTGTGAAGCATGGAAGATTCCCTGTGCTTGTAAGAATCTTTTACCAGTTTCAAACAGAATATAGCCTGGAGCACCAAATGAAACGATTCTTAGATATAATTGAGCCATTGCAGTTAATTCAGGATTCGGAACAAACAAATTGAGGATTGAACCTGAAAACCACCAGATCAAATTGATTGGAATAGCAGTAAAGAAGATCAATGCGGTACATCTTTGGAAATATAATCCAACAAGTGAATGTTTGTTTGCACCGTATGCTTGTGAACAGAAAGTATCCAAGCATGTAGCCATACCATTAAACACAGAAACGGTGATGTTGAAAGTCATTGTGGATAATGAAACAGCAGCTAGTTCTGTCTTACCAATGTTGCCAACAGAGAAGATAGAAACCACTGTTAATGAGTATTGTAAGAAGAAAGTGATGATCATTGGAACCGATGATCTGAGAATAGTCTTCGCCTCAATGGCGTTTGTCGTTGTCTGTTTATCCGATGGTCTTATGATTGTCTGGTTTGCATACTCAGAGTCCTGAGACTCCAACGAACCATAACTCGGTGGTGAGGAGTTGCCCTTGATGATGCTTTCAGTGCTCATCTTTGAAATAATGCAATGTGTAGAGAGTTACCAAGGTTTGTCTGATTCTTTGTGAAAGTTAGTGTAGATGGTCAAGTCTGTTTATATTTGATAAATAAATTTTGATCCTGTCATGAAATTTCACTGCACTGCTGAATAGGGCGTCTTGTCCTTATTCGCTAGTTATATCCCGGTACTGATTAGATGACGTATCCGACAACAGACAGATTTAGCACTGTGAAGTCACAAGTATTCAAGTTTGATATAAAAGCGATCCGACAGACCTGTTAATGTGATGGCCAATGAACCCTTTAAGAATATAGTTATTGTCACATTTCAACGCTGATGATGACAAAGTAGAGGACCCTTGATGCCATTCCTCTACGCGGGCCAGTATAGACGTAGTTCAACTAGAGCGATGAGCAAGTAAGCACAGACGCAGCTTTCCGACTATACAATCCCGACTGGACTCTGTCAGCTGCTGGCAGCCAGGAATCGGTGGAACCCTCCGTGAACAGCGATAGCATCAGAGAAGCAGCCCAATCATGCACAGAGGTGCGACGTTATCGTGAACAAAACTTTCGCCTTGCGCTGCGATATTCCGATCCTGCGCGTCGAGGCCTCTTGCGGAATTTCCATGCGTCTCGTCGGAATTGGCCAAAAGAAATGGGACCCTGTCGGAATTTGTGCTCCACTATTTTTATTTTTATTTTCATTTCCATTTCCATTTCACTTTGGATGTGCCAGACTGAAGATTGTATGGATAACCATATTAATATGCCAAATTGCGATGCTCCACAACTTCAAAGAAACTGCTGATTCTGCATAGAAGGTGTAAACTTTGCTCAAACTGGAACTGTATTCCCTTCTGCTAATGGCTTCTAAGGACAAATTCCGACGGAGCTCATACAGACACTAAGCCAATGGCACACCTTTGCACATCTCTAATTGCGACGATTTATGGCACTTATCGCTCACAGCTACCAGCCATAGTATATTATCATACCACGATGCAACATATGATACTATAATACTGCATACAGTGCTATATTGCAGTTGCATTGATTGATTATAGCATATAAAGAGGGTGTGATTTCTCATAAAGTCCAATCCATAAAGGCTTATTTCAACCCATCTCACTACAACACATCACACATCACAATGTTGCCAGTAAAGGTCCTCCACGCACTGTGTGCTGCCATCTTCTTTGGTAACTCAATTGCCGCCCCAGTCGGTGACGCTGAGACACAACAAATCGTCATCAACGTTGACATTGGTGAAAACTCTGCCAACGAACAACACCACGTTGCTGCTGTCAACGACGCTACCCCACGTTCTTTCTTGGATGCCTACTTTGGTCCTATCTTTGAAGATGTTGACGCTGTCAGAATCTCCTCCCACAAGGGTCAACCAAAGATCCACGCCGAGGCCACAACAGACCTTGTCTCTCAACGTTTGATCAAGGACAAGTACGAGTACCCAGACAAGGATGACTTGAGAGATTTGAACGGTTCTTCTGTTTTATACCGTGGTGGTGAATTCAGTGGTTCTTCATTCGCCCATGTTCCATGGGCAAACTGTTTCGACCCAGAGTTGTTTGACAAGGAGACTTTTGACATTGCAGTTGTCGGTTCTCCATTCGACTCTGGTGTCTCTTACAGACCAGGTACAAGATTCGGTCCACATGGTATCAGAGCCGGTTCAAGAAGATTGGCCTCTGCCGCTTCCGTCTATGACATGTTTGACCCATACGGAAACTGGGCAAAGATTGTCGACTGTAGCGATCCACCAATCACTCCATTGGATAACAGAATCGCTTTGGATCAGATGTACAGAGCTCAACGTGCCGTCGGTAAGCACTCAACTACCGAGAAGAACAAATACAAGACTCCAAAGATCTTCACATTGGGTGGTGACCACACCATCACTTTACCATCTTTGAGAGGTGCTTATGAAAACTGGGGTAAGATTGCCGTTATCCATTTCGATTCTCATTTGGATACATGGAACCCATACTACTTTGGTGGTAACATCACCGAATACCAATCCATCAACCATGGTACCTATTTGCACTGGGCCCATGAGTACGGTTTATTGACCGATGACTCCAACATCCACGTTGCCATTAGAGGTCCATACCCAGGTTCTAAGGAGGATGTTGACCACGATATCGAGTGTGGTTTCGACAGAATCCTCGCTAGAGACGTTGATCTCATTGGTACCGACGCTATCATCAAGAAGATCAAGGACAGAGTTGGTGATTACCCAGTGTACATTTCCGTTGATGTTGATTCAATGGACCCAGCTTTCGCGCCAGCTTCTGGTACCGTTGAGCCAGGTGGATGGACTTCTAGAGAGTTATTGACTGTTCTTGATGGTTTGAATGGTTTGAAGGTTGTCGGTGGTGATGTTGTTGAAGTTTCCCCACCATACGACACTGCTGCTGAGATCACTTCAATTGCTGCTGCACAGGTTGCAGACTCAATTATCTCTTTGATGATCTTTGACTCTACAAAGGAGGAGGAAGAATCCAAATAATTCATATCATACATTTCATAGTACATAATCAATTAAAGATATCAATCGTTAAAATAGGAATATTAATGTAGTCTATAGATTCAACAATAACAGCTTGTATATTTATTTTTGGTGCCTGAAAACACCCGTGCATCAGTGTGATCCTCTTATTGTACTGGGCCGAGAGATCTTTACTCTAGTACTATGCTAGTAATATCATATGTGGTAGCTAACGTCACTGAGAATATTCAAGTTAATAAATTGATAAAACTTATAATATAGTGTAACTAAAACTAATAATAAATATTAAATATATACTATACTCAAGTTAATATGATTAATAATATTAATATTAATTATAATTTAAAAATTTTGAAGTGGTTTATAAGAGCCTAGCTGTCGGAGAATCAAATTGGTCGGAGCAGTCGCTATATGGCAAGGTTCACTTTTAGTGTTTAATTTTTCTAGCTTAATAATATAAGTCTCCCTTTTTTAAAAAAAAAAAAAAAAAAATATAATTTCTGAATATTTTTGG
>JAJLRR010000071.1:38143-54183 GCA_030567175.1 Williopsis lachancei
AAGAAGATCAAGGACAGAGTTGGTGATTACCCAGTGTACATTTCCGTTGATGTTGATTCAATGGACCCAGCTTTCGCGCCAGCTTCTGGTACCGTTGAGCCAGGTGGATGGACTTCTAGAGAGTTATTGACTGTTCTTGATGGTTTGAATGGTTTGAAGGTTGTCGGTGGTGATGTTGTTGAAGTTTCCCCACCATACGACACTGCTGCTGAGATCACTTCAATTGCTGCTGCACAGGTTGCAGACTCAATTATCTCTTTGATGATCTTTGACTCTACAAAGGAGGAGGAAGAATCCAAATAATTCATATCATACATTTCATAGTACATAATCAATTAAAGATATCAATCGTTAAAATAGGAATATTAATGTAGTCTATAGATTCAACAATAGCAGCTTGTATATTTATTTTTGGTGCTTGAAAACACCCGTACATCAGTGTGATGCTCTCAATATTGTACTGGGCCGAGAGATCTTTACTCTAGACGAGCTATGCTAGCAATATCATATGTGATAGCTAACGTCACTGAGAATATAGTTAATAAATTGATAAAACTTATAATATATTAGTATAACTAAAACTAATAATAAATATTAAATATATACTATACTCGAGTTAATATGATTAATAATATTAATATTAATAATTTAAAAATTTTGAAGTTATAAATTTAATTTCTGAATATTTTTGGCTATGGCAATCAGACCAAGTAAGTTAGTCAAAATTATTTTCGAATTACTCTCTATCATGAAAATATTTTTAATTAAATATTATAATTATATTTATTATTAATTCTATATTTAATTAGACGTATTATTGAAGAAATAGCCAAATATATGTATTATACGACTTGTATGGTATCCTACACTTGCTTTGGTAAACTGGCCACAGCCCTCGATATATATGGACGATATTTAATTCTAGCTGTAGCTCATCGCGGCATCTCACGAATCCCCTAAAAATACCTAAACAGGACAAATACCATAGTAAGGAATTTTCGCTAGTTTTCTTTGAATCCATGGAGAGAGCGACAGCTGTTTGATTTTTGGAAAAGAAAATGCAAGACCAGCAGCTGCTGCTGCAGGCGATGTTGAAAAACCAGGAAATGGGATGCCAGATTGTACCTGGCCTCAATGAGAATTCCGAAGAGAGCAAAATTAAAAATGTTAGGAGAAGTTTATATTGTATAGCTTGAATGAAAGATAGCAATGCCATGAGTAGAATAGATACTTTATATATTAGTGTTATCATACAATTCTGATGAAATAATTGAGAAAATAGATTCCAAAAGGTTACCCGGCTTAGCAGTCATCTGCTAGCCTTTTGAGATTTGGCCACACTAGTAATAATTTTCTGTGAAAAATCCACAACGACGCTAGCAGCTGCTGCTGTTAAATATATTTATCGTCCACCAGTAATTATTCTGGCGCGCCAGAATTTGCAGCTGGTGTACTACAGTACAGTTCTCCCAAAATTGTGCACAGCTTTTTAACCAGCTGCAGCTATAGCTTAGCCAAATGGGTTATGTTTTTTTTTTGCCTGGACATCAACGTCAAGGAAGAGAAAAAATAGCGAAGCTGTTCACCATAAAAAAATTTGTTTAACGTAGAAGCGTCAACAATCCTAAACAGAAAGTGAGAAATCATCAAACACACGCATATACAACCCACACATCGGTCCATATATTAATATCGACCTAACACACACTTACATACACAGACGAAGTTATAGATATATATTATTTGTGACTTATATATACACATCAACCGCCGTCATTTTTAGTAATTTCAACCATCCATCGACAGAGGATCTAATAGAACACAAAGAAGAATCAACAACAACAACAAATAAAATGGCTGAAGAATTGACCCAAGCTACCAAGGACCTTTCATTGGAATCCCAAACCGTCATCGACAACAACACCGAGTTCAGCGTTAAGCATCCGCTTCACTCCAGTTGGACTCTATGGTATACCAAATCACAAACTTTAAAGTCTGAAACATGGGCCGATTCATTGAAGCCAGTGATTACATTCTCCACCGTTGAAGAGTTCTGGGGAATCTTCAACTCCATCCCACAACCATCCGAACTTCCACTCAAGGCAGACTACCATTTGTTCAGAGAAGGTGTTAGACCAGAATGGGAAGATGTTCAGAATGCTAAAGGTGGTAAATTCAACTACAGTTTCAACGACAAGCACAGCGTTGATATCAACGATGTCTGGCTCAAGACCTGTTTGGCCTTGATTGGTGAGATGCTCCAAGATGATGAGGATGAGGTCAACGGTATCGTGTTCAGTAACAGAAAAGTTGCATACAAGGTTGCTCTATGGACTAAATCAACCGAGAAGAAGAACTTGTTCTCTGTCGGTGAGAAGTTCAAGGATGTTCTCAAGATTGAAGACTTGATCGAGTTCTACAGCCATGAGAGTGCTAACCAGAGAAACGCTAAACCAGTGATGATGATCTAAGGAATTAGACATATAGAGAGAGAGTGCGAAAGAAGACGCTGACGCTTTGTGATTTATATATACATATACATATACCGTATTAAAGTTATATGCTAATGATACAGTCTTGCTTCGTTTATGTTATGTATTATTATCATCGGTGTAATTTGTAGTTGAGCATGGGACAACTCTACAAATGAACTTTATATAGCGTTCCAGAGTAAACTAATAAACAATGTATTTTTGTTGACAAACCAACAAGTTAACTAAAATAACGATGATGATGATGATGATGATGATGATGATGATGATGATGTTGATGATGATGATGATGATGATGATGATGATGACGATGATGACGATGATGACGATGATGGACAGGGCGGTTATACGAACAAACGGCCCATAAATGAATGCATGCGATATGAATCAAACCATATACCCTCTTTCTCTCCCTCCAATTGCTATTATTTGATTCATTATAACAGTAACAGACCCAAAAGCATCACCAAACTTGTTCCAAATATACTACCGCTGTTATTGCTGGTGATTGTGATAAAATTATTCGTCTTTACTGTTCCAATGGTTCCAGAGATCGTACCGAGTCCAATAGAACCAGCAGGTGGAGTCTCAACGGAATCAAACATCGATGTGAATCTTTGAGAATATGTCGTTTGAACAGTCGCAACACCTCCATCTGGATAAGTGACAGTGACCCAAATAGAAGTCCATGCAGATGATGTAATATACGTGGTTGTGGCATCTGAATATGTGTATGTTGGGTTTGGAGGAGTACCTGTTTCAGCGTTTGTAGTTAAACCTGTGGTTGTACGTTTTGTAGCTGGTGTAGTCTTAGCAGTTGCAGTACCTGTTCCAGTAGCGGTACCTGTTCCGGTAGTGGTTCCAGTGGTCCCCGTTCCGGTAGTGCCAGTTGTAGTGGTGGTGTCGGTTGCTGGTAGAGGTCCTATGATAGGATCCGTTGTGGTGTCTGTGCCTGTGGTGTCCGTGTCAGTGTTATCTGCCGCGGCTGGCACAGGTTGGGCTGGGTCATTTGGGTTCTCAGCCGTTGTTGTTCCCGTTGTAGCAGTTGTACCTGTAGTGGCAGTACCTGTGGTGGCTGTGGTTGTTGGATCCGATGTGATGGTCTGTGTCAAGGTCACCGTGATACCATCGATGTTGGGAGTAGTGATGACCGTTGTATATGTGATTGCGTTCACCAACGCCAGTATACCGACAAACACGTAAAGAATTCTATTCATTTTTGTATTTTGTTCAAATATGTTCGGTGTACCAAGTGTATGAAAATAAACTTCGATATATTATATATATATAGCTATGCCTTTGTATATCTCTGTGTTGTAGTGGTAATACAGATGCCTGATTAATATGGTAATTCCAATTGTTTGATGATGATAGCGAAGGATGGAAGAAACAAAATCAAGAAGAGTACAATTTTAGTACAATATTGTAAACTTCAAGATGAGTGCAAAATCTATAAGCGAGAGATTATGACAGGTCCAATTATTAGGTGCTGTTGCTGCTGCTGCTTGATTAGAGTGGTTGCTGCTGCTAGTGCTGCTTTTTTCCCTCCTTCCTCTTTGATACCTGAATGTGAGTGAGAGGATATAGTTCTGAGTCTCTCGTGGATACGGAACAGTCGGTGAGTCAGATGGATAGCGTCTATATAATAAGTCAGTCAGGTAGAGCAACGACTCGATTTGTTGTTTGTTAAATGTACAGCTTTTCAGTGTTTTTTTTCTGATTTGAAGTTGATTTCAGTATAATAATTCTTCTTCCTCTTCTTCCCTGGAGCGTAAACAACACAACGTTATTAATAATTAGGTTTCACATTTTCTTTTTTTAGACTTTGCTTTTTGCAGTCTGATCCTGAAAAGCGTAGCCAAGCGTAACCTGGGCGTGGAATATTACCCGATCTGGTGCACATGGCGTAGATTTGCGACAAAAGGCATCAAAAGGCATCAAAAGGCAACAAAAAACACAGCCATGGAGGTGCTGCTTGTTGCCTGATTTGGGAGCGAGTCGATGCTTTTTAGCGCAAAATCAGATTCAGCTGAGCGTGAGGTATAACGTCGCGCGGCAAAATTAATAATTACAACTACGATTTTGACTATGACGTATACAAAATTCAAACAGCTGTGTGTCAGAAATCTCGAATTTCATTAATTATAGCAGTACTTAAAAATTCGTTTTCATAGTTTTTAAAGCGCGTCTGCAATTACACCACTATCCGAGGGTGAGATACCACCGTATATGGTAGCACGCGCTCAAATATAGCAGACGTCTGATATTCATGTTCATTACCCGTGACGATGTAAGCTTAGGTGTACCTTTTTTAGCACGGTAACAATTTAGGATGGAACATGCTACTAAAACTTATAATGCTGACCCTGAAGGCTGAACAGTCTTCCTATGGCAGCTTATTGCCTTACGACTATCAGCTTGTAAATGCTCTATTGGAATCAACAACTATGATCCCAATAGCTTCTACGTCAGATTTTTACTTATCTCTCCACTCCACTCATGAGCTAGCTGTTCGAGCATCCGAACATTTAATAAGCAGCTGTGCATTCCATCTAAAATTCCACATCTCACAGCTGGTCAAATTATTCGGTATATGTAAACACTCGTACGTATTATAACTAGCTGCTATTACCAAGTAGGGAAATCAGATCACACGCCTCGACAGGAAGCTTCAGAACCTGTAATATTTATTCGTGGCATTCACTGATATGCTGTTCCACCACAAATGACGTATTTCTACTCGATCAGTTTAGCCCTTAGTTATGTAAATTTACCCCTACATTAATAATTAATATTTGATTGTTACAGCGCTGTAGCCGCCCTTCAATTATAAAACTAGATCGTTTTGTATATCAATTATCAACTGTGGTTAAACAGTATTGCAGAGACAAGAAACAGCTAGTATAACACTCAGGAACAGTGCTATAATTACACACTCTGACTATCGCTCAGCTGTCAAACTAGCATTCTAGTACTTGCTATCCATTGACTTTGCCAACAGGCGGCAATAGGCTTGATCAAATTAGAACGAGAGAGCGAGAGAAGGAGAGAGCACGAGGTCTACAACTGATAAGCCGATAACAGACACCTGAACAAATACGTACTACAACTTTCAGAGATGCCCAACCCTAAGGATCCACGATCCTCGGTACCTGGCTCACCAATGCTGCGTCCATTGAGATCCAATGGACAACAACCATCGGGACAAGGCCAGGGACAACAGACAACCATTCCTCTACCACAACAGCTGATAAACACGAAACTTGCACAACAGCAGCATGCAGGAGCACCCGTTGGAATAACTTCACCATCTATGTCCACCGGTAACGATGCACACAGCCTGAACTCATCATCTGCAACAAACACGGTGAAGAAGAACAGAAAGAAGAGACCACAGATACAGAAGACACCGAGCTATAACTTTGGCGCGACGAAATACGTCTACTCGGTGGATGATGATCCTGATGAATTGGAACAGGACTTCGAAAGAGAATACCTGGAAGGGTTCAACGATGCGCTGAGATACCGCTACAAGAAATCTTCAAAGAATTTGAGGGAGTTTGGGCTTACCGCTGGCTCTGGCAGCGGTAGTGGTGCTGGCAACAAGAAAGACGTCTCCCTTTTGCACAACATCCAGCATGAACTGCTGAACAACCTGATCAACGCAGATGCTGCGCTGGCGAAGCTGGAGGAGAGAGAAGCTGACACCTCACAGCACCATAACCACCATCATAACCATCTGCACAGCCATCTCACAGAGTTTGATGACGATAACACCACCACCCCCAACGATGAATCGCTGACTCCCCAGGTCTCGTCCATGAATAACAGCAACGATCTGGCACCTTCGCTATCGTTGAACAATGACGTACGGACGCTGAGTGCTGGTGATTCTATCAACCGTGGACCATTGGGTCTGACCAATACCGACAACCTCACCAATCAAGAATACTTTAACAGTAATAATAACAACAGTCGCAGTAATAGCAACATCAATAATGTCGAAGGTGGCGAAGCTTATACCGAAGTGGAAGCTCAGATGGGAAATCCTTCCGGTAACGAAAGTGACGAAGGTGCAGATGACGATGAGAATGAAGATTCAAATGATAATCTTTCAACACTTTCTAAAGAATCCTTCACTTTGAGAGAACGTCAAGATGCGATTAATGAAACACATCCATTTGGTATAAGAATCTGGAAACCTGCTATTTATAAGAAAGTTAGATCCGTTCAAAGAGAAGCCGATAAAGATATCCATGAAACTGGAGTATTAAAGAAAAAAATTGGATTCAACGTCATTTTGACCAATTGTATCTGGTCTGCTACTTTTGGTGTTGTGTTCTTTATCATCTGTATCTTTGGATCTGCATTGTTGGCATTATCGGGCTCAACTTCATATTCAAGGGTCTTCTTCAACCTAGGTAAATATCTCTTGTGGCCCTTTGGTAAAATTGTCTATTTGAAGAAAGATCAAAATTATTTAAGCGAAGATAGAAACGAAGGAACAACGGTTGGTGAATATGAGAGATGGAGAGATGATGATCACAACAAACTGTTCTTCTCCGCTTCGTATTCTCAACAACAACAGCAACAGAGACAACCACACGTCACAGGGTCATCGGTAGATAGAATCCAACAGAGACCAGACGTCCAAGGAAGACAGTTCTCAACAGATACGATCTCTAGATTTCCTACGATTGTTGAAGGTGAAAACGATGACGACGACGACGATCAACAAGATCGTAAACTTCGTTTCTTCGGCCGTGGTGATTGGACTCTTGGTAGAATCGTCTTTTATATTTATTACTACATCTTGATACAACCGGTGTTATCGATCGTTGGCTTAGTCTGTTGGTTATTGGTATTTACTATCCCAATGGCAAAAGTTGTACAGACGCTCGGCGATCATCTAAGAAGACATCCATTGGCAATGTTTTACAAGTTTGACTCAAATTTGATCCCTTCAGAGAGAATTATAGATTCAAATATCTTGATCTGTACATATAGATGCTCAGGTTTCCATTACTACAAGTATACTGTCGAAGGTACAAATATCTTCTTCATCAACTTGATGTTTGTGGTTATAATGACTATTGCCGATTTCTATCTCTTTAAGGAATATCTAGAATGGGAGTTCTTATTCACAGATGAATCTGTTATCTTTGCACTATGTTTGTTATCAATCATTCCATTGGCATACTTTATCGGTCAAGCAGTCGCATCTATCAGTGCACAATCTTCAATGGGAGTTGGTGCGGTGATCAATGCATTTTTTTCAACAGTTGTGGAGATCTTCTTGTACTGCGTTGCATTAAACCAAGGAAAAGGTTCATTGGTCGAAGGTTCCTTGATAGGATCCATATTGGCCGCTGTTTCACTTCTACCCGGATTGTCGATGTGTGCAGGTGCTCTCATCCGAAAGACACAACGTTATAACCCAGCGTCTGCAAGTGTTTCATGTACGATGTTATTGTTCTCATTGTGTGTTATGTTTGCACCTACAGCATTCCATCAAATCTATGGAACTTATGAAGTGAAGTGTGTTCCATGTAAAAACGTATCATTCGACACAGCTAAATCGTGTCAAAACTGTCATTTCTTTCAACCACCTCTGCAGATTGACTATCTGTTTACCCAGATCTTGAAACCATTTTCAATCATTTGTGCCATATTGTTGTTCTTGGCTTATACTGTTTGTCTATGGTTTACTTTACGTACACATGCAGCATTGATCTGGACCACGCCAATCACAGACTCCAAACCAAAGATGTCAAACTCACAATCGTTGGAGACCGTGCATCCTAGCCAGAGTCAAAGTCAACTTAATCCAGAGCAACAAAATGCAGAGCCACAGGGCCACGATGCACCAAATTGGTCTAGATCCAAATCTACATGTGTGTTATTAGGAGCCACTTTATTATATGCCATCATTGCTGAGATCCTTGTTGATTGTGTTGATACGGTGTTACAAAATTTCCCAATTGATCCAAAATTCTTGGGTATAACGATCTTTGCATTAGTTCCAAATACAACTGAATTCTTAAATGCCATATCATTTGCAACACATGGTAATGTTGCATTATCAATGGAAATTGGTTCTGCATATGCATTACAAGTTTGTCTTATCCAAATCCCATCATTGGTGTTATATTCATTATTCTTTATCAATCCACAAGAGAGCAATTCAGGTAATCTCAGAGATTCGATGTTTACACTAATTTTCCCCAATTGGGACGTTGCAGCAAGTGCTGTTAGTGTTATACTGTTTACCTATATCTATGCGGAAGGTAAGAGTAACTATTTCAAAGGTACAATATTGGTTTTGTTGTACGTTATTGTTATGATTGGATTCTATTTCACCGGTACTATCAGTGCAGATGGGATGTCTTTGATAACTAAACCGTTTACAATTTTGACATAAAGTGTATATCTCATGTTATATATATATACATCTTACACATTCTCTGCATTAGCAACTTGTTGTATGATCCATTTGTTAATCTTTGGATACCACCTTTCACCAACTTTCGGATGACTCTTTATACGGTTGAGAAAGACACTATAACCCACGGGCAGTTGATCATTTGAGTTGTTCTTTTTACTTAAGCTGGATCCATATGTCAATGCATCTGCTTGGAATTGGAAACCAATTTTATTCTGGACCCTTTTAGAATCTCTCTCTTGGACCAATGCCTTTGAATCTTCACTGATACTCTGTAGATTTTCTCTTTTGGAATCGATGTTTATCGTCTGGAAGAAAGATATCGATAGCCTATCACCAGAACCAGGATCTGGTGATAGTACACGATGCACTGTAGATACACAAACACCCTGTGTTATGAACTCCAAAGTCATTCCGACAGCGAATACCAAAGAATTCTCAATCGGTGGAACGTCTATCCATTGACCGTTGTAGTCCTTCACCTGTAGGGATTTATGATGTGTAGCTTGGTATATCAACGTTAGGAAATCGTTATCCCGGTGTTCACCTACACCTTGTGATAGGTCAGTTGCTGCTGATTTTTGTTGTGGCTCATCAAACTGTAATTGAACATCCTTAACGTCATTGGCCCTTTGAGAAAGATCAGGATATTTGATGATCTTTAGCTTTGCCTGCTGGACGTCCTTGAAGAATTTCTCCAATGATCCCCTTGGTACTTCTATTGCTTCTTCTATCAGCTGTGTGAGTTGTCTTGAGAGTTCAGATAGTTCATCTATGTATCCTGTCACTATTGGTTTAAAATCAGGGAGATAATTGTGTTCTGAGACATCGGGCCATAAGTTTGGACCTTCAAGGTTCTTGTACAGGATCAATGGATCTTCATCTTCATTATCACCAGATGTCGGGTTAGGTTCAGGTAATTCAGTTGCAAATTCTACTTGTTCTCTCCAATCGACTCTCTTTGCAGTTATCTCATCACCTAAACCGTTATATCCCAAGAAATGTTTTGAATTGACCATTGATAGTTTTAATTTCTCATCCAGCGGCAAATCGTTAAAGAACTTCCATGATTGTGATTTGATCTCTTCAAATGCAACGTTAGGGATACTGTTTGTCAGATAGAAGAATCCATGATGGAAAAGAGCAGAGCGTAGATCGTTGAGGAATTGTTGTTTGGTGCTTGGGTCTTTTGATAAGGAGAAATCAACTGTTGGAATAGAATTGGTCTTTTTAGTGTTGAGTGGCTCAACTCTTGAGGGCATGTTGAAGATGGTGATTGTATACTGAAGGTGGTAGTGATGGAGTAAGTGTTAGGGAGAAATTCATTATCCATCCCCTTTATATACTGTTTCTTAGTGAACAACAACCATATTCTGAGGAACAATTATGACAGAATTTGACACAATGGTTGTGGCATCATCTCACGCGCGCCACATATTCTCATAATAAATCTCAAGCGCCACAGTATATACATCCGCGAATGAATTTTATAAATTATTATGCGACTGTCAAAAGTTATTTTTTTTAATATGCAGTCCCACATCGAAAAGTAAACAAAACGGTAAAACAAACGTTCGCTTGTATAATTTGTATTTATTATTGGAGAAGTACCAAACAAGTGGTTAATGACACTCACAAAAGTGACAGATATTCAAAAAACAGTCACACAGTGAACATTCAACACTGAACTCTAAATTAGCCGCCCATGGTCATATGAACAACTATAAAAGGACAGCAGAGTGCGTCGTTTTTGCTTTGAACCTTGATTGGGTATAAAGTATTCTTAATTTCTTAATATGAGAGGTTCTGCGTGTAATTTCTTTTAGTATTTTTTTATTTTCTCTCTAGTACTGATCCATTGTACAAGAAACACAGTCGACAGCGGCTAATCAGGAGTTGATCATAATATTATAATTCAGCCCTAGTTTCGACAAAGAGTTTAAATTTAAGTGTAACATTTAATAGTCCAGCTATATAATACTACTAGAGTACTGACATATAAATGATGGCACGTCGACATTTATGACTATATTTATACAGGAATGCTTCTAAAAGATTACTGGTCAATAGTTACATGAGACGTCTACCACATCAAGTTATATGATATTGGCGAAGCTGTGCTTATAATGGACATATATTATCATAGTCTCTAACGTTATCGTTAGATATAAAGTATAGTATTCACCATAAGAAACAGATCTTTCCACAATAAATGATAGTTCATTAGAGATGATCAAATTTTATTACGTAGTTATACTGTTTACCTTTCTGATATCTACGATGGCAACAACAAATTGTGGGACAGCTACAGCTTTAATTCAAAATAAAATTAGCCGCCCAGATCTCATTACCAACTACTATAAAAGGAGATACTTTCCCTTTCATGTTATAAGGAACTAAACGTTTTAATGAGAGTTGGTTTGACTTTCCTAATATGTTTTGCAATTAACTCTATAATTTCTTTGCAGTAATTCAGCTTGACTTCGCTGTACTTCTGTGAGTTATCTTCTTGTATGTTAGACTCCATTCATTTTATCTATGTTTTTCTCTCTAAATATTATTATGATCATGACGTTAGACGAGATGATTCACACTAGGACGAGGGTAATGTTTAGTTTAAGAATTATTGTCAAGATAATATCATGCTACGGTGAACCAACCAAGTTCTCATCACAACTAAAACCAGCCAATGAACGCCAATTATCGATATGCATGATGAAATATTTTTGGACCTTATTAGATCTTACCTGTTAACGGTTGATGATACTAACAATACTATTAATTTACACCAAAGTCCGTAAGTTCACAGTTCTATATTATGCATGCACATTGCGTGCTCAATATTCCTGGTTCCAAAGCAATGAATAGGGCGGCTATTTCATACTTCATGAAATATCTATCATCATGTGAACGTTGTCCATGGAAAGCTCTAGACGATTGCAAGAGGTAACCTTACATAGGGACTGTGCTGATGTGTGCTATTGTTATACATGGTTAGTCCATGTTATACCTCCAGTATCACCAGCGGCAACAGATCTGTTTATAACACAAATGACATTCGATGATCCCATTGAGCTCGTTCAGGCTACTCAGCATCCCATTGTTCATCAGTAGTGCGACACGAAAAGTGCTAACATTTTTTTTTTTTTTTTTTTGCTCGTTGAACCGCGACGGTAATTATAAACCGCGACTTGAATCTTTTTAGTGCGTGTACTGTGGATGGAAAGCCATAATAATTTGTAATGGATTGAACAGTTGATCTAATCACATCGCAGAAAAGAAACATCACAACGCATCCACCCAACAGTCCGCACATTTCAGCTGACACACTGACACTCGTCTGTCAGTTGCCAGTCTGATATTCCCTCCAACATTGGCCATTCCGCAACCTTCTAATAAGAATCAGTTCAAAACATCAAACAATGGAAATACCCACACAGGCAACACAGGCAACACAGGCAACACAACCGGGAATCGGTGATACTTTCTCACAAGAACAACTCGATCCATCCACGGTGTGTAGGCTCATCTGTACAACGGGTCAACTGTCCAACATCGATCTGAAGATCAAACCAAATGGTCTTAAGGAATGGACTTTTGGAAGAAACACATCATGTGACATTGTGTATAATAAGACATCAAGGTTGAGTAATAAACATTTCAAGATTTGGAAAGGTGAAAATAACGTGATGATCCAAGATATCAGTACGAACGGTACATGGGTAAACAAACAACGGATCGTTAAGGGTAAAAACTATATCCTTAGTCAAGGGGATGAAATCAGCGTTGGTATTGGAGTTCCTAGTGATATAGTTAGATTTATTGCATTTTTCCCCAAGATTGATGATAATAACGATGAAATGAATGAAGGTATTCATAAGGAATTTTCAATAAAGGATGAAGTTGTTGGACAAGGTGCATTTGCCATTGTTAAGAAAGCTGTTGAAAGAAGCACTGGAAAGACATTTGCCGTTAAAATTATAAGTAAAAGGAAAATTATGAACAATGAAGCTGCAAATGGTGGAGTTACAAGAGAATTAGAAATACTTAGAAGGTTAGATCATCCCAATATCGTGAAGCTAAGAGGCTTTTATGAAGATGACGATAACTATTATCTAGTGATGGAATTTGTCAGTGGTGGTGATTTGATGGATTTTGTTGCAGCTCATGGTTCAGTTGGTGAAGAAGCCGCTAGAGAAATTTGTCGTCAAGTACTCGAGGCCATTAAATACGTTCATTCTTTGAAGATAAGTCATAGAGATTTGAAACCTGATAACGTCTTGGTGGCACAGGATGATCCCGTTATTGTGAAGATTACTGATTTTGGATTAGCAAAAGTGTCTGATAATGCAACTTTTATGAAGACTTTTTGTGGAACTCTGGCATACGTTGCACCAGAGGTTATAGATGGAGGTAAAGAGAATAAGAATAATTTAGTACCTGACGAGGATAAATATTCGAGTCTTGTTGACATGTGGTCATTTGGATGTTTCTTATACGTGATCTTAACTGCTCATTTACCCTTCAGTGGTAGTACACAGGAACAGCTCTATAAACAGATCCGAAGAGGCTCATACCACGAGCCTCCATTGAAAGACGCTGGTGTTTCGAAAGAAGCCATAGATTTCTTGGATTCGTTGTTACAGGTCGATCCAAAGAACAGGCCGAGTGCAGCACAGGCTTTGAAACATCCATGGATCGAGAGCTATTCACAACAGACGAATAACAGCTCACAAGTCTCGCTCTCACAATCACAATCTCAACAACAGAGGCTCGAGACGAAGATCAATGAGACTGAGATCGATATGAGTTCACAGAACAGCAATGGTGGTGTGTTCAAGGCCCCTGTTGTTCCTACGATCTCTTCACAGGCAATGCCACCACCTTCACTTCCACCAAACTCACAAGGTAAACCTGGAGCTGTGAATAAGAATAAGATTACTCCTAATAACAATAACAATCTGCATATGATTCCAGAGGATCCTTCATCATCATCATTAAATTCCTTTGACACTACTGCATTGATTCAAGATAAATCATATGAAAATATAACCATGGAGAATGAAAACTTATTATCATTATCAATACAGCCACCACCTACAGGAACATTGTTATCATTGATACCCATATTACCAAATTCTCTTGTTAAATCACCAATATTTATACCACAAGGGTTAAGTCCATTTTTCATTGGTAGAAATAATGCATGTCATGGTCGTATAAATGAAGATAGAATCTCCAAGATACATTGTTCTATTGCTAAAAAGAGACATGCAATTGGAGATTCTATTTATGAATCTCCTGCACAGGGACTTGAAGATCTTTGGTTGGTTGATTTTAGTACAAATGGTTGTTATATAAACGATTTAAAGATTGGTCAAGGACAAAAAGTTGTTGTTTACAATAACGATGTTATTATGCTCTTTAGCGATAATACAAAACATGAAAGACTTTCATTTAGGATAAGGATTGATGATACTACTGGATTGTTCAACAATGGTAATAATATCAATAATGAAGATAATAGAAGGGTGTTTAAACAGGATGAAGTTGATAAGCAGAGTAAACCGTTGTTAATCATGACTCAAAATGGTAATAACATTTCAAACAACAGGGCTTCACAGAATAATATCAACTCGAATAACAACGTTGGCTTGAATAATAAGAAGAGAACAGGTTCATTTACCAATAATAATAACAATACATCTATGAATGGAGGGCTGGATAAACAAATCAAGAGGGCAAATTTGGATAAAGGAGATGCAAAGACCACATTTCAAACTGTTTTAAGATGAGATAAATATGAGAAATAGCATCATGTATTATGACTTTAATAATATCGTAGCATGACAGCTTATCTGTATGTATACCGGATAAATAAAACTCATATATGATGGGTAATTAAATGCATGAAAAAAGGTACACAATAATTAAATTGCGTTTGACACCCGTAACCGTAGAAATTGACACCCCCATAATGCTGCATCACCGCACATCAACAGGTGTTGAAAGGTATTTAACGGGCGAAGATCACCGGTGATATTTGAAGAGGAACGCGGAGTAGCAGACAACTCAATTGACAGTTGACAGGTCACAGGATGAGAATACGGAGGTCAGTGTATCTGGCGGTCTTCTCGCTTGTGTGGATGGGCGTAGTATGGCACTTAAATGCCAGGATCAGTCCGGGGAAGAGATATCCAATGGCCACTTCTACTGCCAGTGATGATGAAGATCAGGGTGTGAAGGATAAGACATTCCACGACACAAGTGACTATGAGAGACTACCCAGAGATGAATGTGATTTATGGGTCCAGGGATTGGCTGAGAGGGACACTGGAAATGACTTCTTTATAGACCCACAGTCGAGAACGGTGGATGTTAGTGTGGTTGATGCCGTGAGGACATTTGATCATTGCGTGTTCCAAGAAGGTTCACTGTGTGAGCGGTCTGTGGAGTCAAAGTTGCTTCCCTGGCTCTCTGAGTCCTCTCCGATCATCACTTCATATGATAGAGAAGGGATCAGAGCAACGTCCAAGAGGCTGTTCAAATATGGTGATGATCTACAGAGTACGTGCATAACACATTCTATCAAATCACAGCTAAGTGGAAGAGGCATAGTCCTAACTGCAAGAGATGGTCACCTGAAAGAGTTGACGAGCCTCATTTGGTTATTAAGGATCCTCGGTACAGATCTACCAATCCAGTTGATTCACAGAGGTGATCTTACGGAGTATTCACAAAGAGCATTAACAATCCTAAGCTCAACAGATTCAAACTCTCTATTGAATGACATTCCAGAATTGAAAGAGTTAAATGTATTTGATCATCTCAAATCGTTAAACTCAAACTTATCAGCTATTGACATATCGTTCGTTGATGTGTCATCTTCAATCACTGACCAATATCGGGACAGAATCGTCAAATATTCAAACAAACTCTTAGCTACTTTGTTCAACTCTTTCGAAGAAGTTATACTCATTGACATTGATATCGTTCCCTTTGTTCCATTACAAGACCTGTTTAAAGATCAACGACTTATCAATCTTCCCAAATATCATGAAACAGGTGCCTATTTCTTTCAAGATAGAGCTCTTAGCACAGAACTA
>JAJLRR010000072.1:12584-50917 GCA_030567175.1 Williopsis lachancei
TGAGTTATAGAGAGTAAATTGTAGTTTGTTATCTTTTTTTTTTTTTTTAGTAGCGATGGGATTCAATTTACTAAGAGTATAAGCACTATAACCACAGTCTACAGATAAGGAATAGGAATTATATAACCATCATCAGCTTAACCAGAAATTGAATATCACTGAACTAAGAGCTTCATATACTATTCGATAAGATAAACTGTTAACTGTTGATAAGATAAACTGTTAACTGTTGATAAGATAAACTGTTAACTGTTGTAAGATAAACTGTTAACTGTTGTAAGATAAACTGTTAACTGTTATAAGATAAACTGTTAACTGTTGACAATGGTATGACATTGGTGATCACGTGCCCCTCATGGTTATATAATATGGTGTCTGGATGTTTCATCCCTTTTTATACCTCGGCTGAACCGTTTAACCGAGAGGTCTATTGTTGAATAATAAATGGCAGTTCACCCCATAGAAACTTCACGCTTCATACCATGAACAATACTGTACTGTTCATCATAGCATAACAGTCACTCATACAACGAATCACAATGCTCAAATTCCTTTTGTGTGCATTTGCACTATCAACGTATAAATCATTGCCAATGGCTTATTACGCGAGAATTTATTGGGTCTTTGGTAAGAATTTATTACTATCAAGATCAATAAACCATTTTAAATATAGTGCAAAATCCATATATGAAGTTAGCAATTATAAGACTTATAATTCACCAATGGAATGTGATTTTTATCTTCACAAGAGTAATTCAACATATTTCGAAGAATTGGATATTGCAAGATCAGAATTAATGACCACTATTTTCCAAAGATTCTTTCTTGAATACAAGACAGAAAGTGGTTCTTTCCCATTTGTACCAGTTGCAAATATCTTTGGAAGTTTTAGAAAAGAGATTAAACCATTTGCTAAATATACAATCAAATCAAAAGTTCTTGCATGGGATAACAAATGGTTATTTATCTTGAGTAAATTTGTCATTACAAATGGTAGAGATAAAGGTAAAGTGGCATCTACAATGGTGACTAAATATGTCTTGAAAGACGGCAGAAAGACAATAAGTCCAGAGGTTGCCATTGAATTCCAAGGTTTATTAACAGATGAGATTAAGAAACAGAACGTTGAGAATTTAAAATTGTGTTCGTGGATGGTCAATACGGATCAGTTGGATCTATTGGAGATATAAACTTACAGGATATAGATATTCCTTAGTACTTAGATTATACTGTATAGTAAACATTATGAATAGATTTATATGTTGAGCCTTGAATGTAGGTTCTGAAAAGAAGTGTATGCTACTCCCTCTATACCTCTCAAAGATGCATGTGTCACGTGATATGAAAATCAGATAACAGAGGATATTTAACTCGTATAAAATATAAACTGTTGTACTTTGGATGCTTGATAAGTAAATGATTATATAAAAGCTACTGTATACAATAGACCATTGTATATCGACAGTACTTGACTATCAATAGAAGTAAATTATAAAACAATAATTTATAAAAATTTATTTTTTGTATAACTTACTCAGAAAATGTTCTGAATTATTTTCTCAAAAAAGTTGATGATAGGCCTTCATCAGGCACATTAATTTTTTTCCCCCTGAATATTTATTATAATTCTACCAAATCCACTATAAGATGATATTTACAACCTCAAGGACATAGATAAAAGCTTATAGATTACTTCAAATTAGTTTTAAATCTGTACCTTCATCCTATCGAATCCACTAGCTGTACTAGTAAATATTACTATTTAGCCGGGACTGATAATTTTTGAATACCCGCGACACGTTGTAAAAATGACAGAAAAATCGAGATGAGTATCATCGTCAAGCTGTAATTAATTACACCAGACGTTAGCTGAAGTTGGAATATCAAGGGTATAAGCTCAAACATCTTGCTCGTAACATACAGTAAGATTATAAGTGTAACTCTACAGATTTTAAGCATAGGCTAATCAACATTAAAGAATATGGTATCTACTCTTTATGCTCAATGTGAACACCAATATCCATGATATTACTAAAGTGTCTTGACTTCTCTTTTTGAAGAGTTAAGGTGGCAAATATGGTAAGTTACCAGAGGAATGAAGTGGCGTATTCACCCTTAATCTCTGTACTTCTACTGTGGATTGAGTGCATTTGTGTAGAGATAACTCTTGCCTGACTTTTGCGTCATCTGCGGTATTAATTATTGACTTTTGTGTCTATTAATTTTCCATTCAGGGTTCTGTTAATAAACAGTTTTGTGTCATATTTGAAGTATGCACTCCCAAATTATGTTTCTATAAGCTGTTGCCTTTATATGCACTCACCAAGTCATACAATACTGTATCATATTGTAGGCCCTGATTGATTGAACTACTTCTACTTTCAACACATTATTTACGTGTGAGTTGTAGTGCTACACGATTCAGATAACTTGAGCTTGCCTAGTCAGAAAAAAGTGCAGTAAATTTGTAAACTTGCTATATAACGTATACACTTGACTTCCATATCACGATCTAACTATCTGAGTAGTGATTGCTCTCCATTTAACACAGCACATTATTTATGTCCCGTCTCGAAAAACCCACGCAGGCTACGAAAACCGAATTTTTTTTATGCAACCGAATTGTCGCTTATGCAGGGTCCAACAGTCGCCGAGAGACAGGCGAACTCTAAGAGAGAAATATTTTGCCTGTCAACTCGCCAATCCAACAACTTAGCGACTCGCTAAATTGAAGCAGCATCGAATAGAGAGCATAATCTTGCTTTATTCGCTCGCTTATTCTTGTAGATCAGATTTTGGAGGGTAGCGTCCTCCAAACAGCCATTTCTCGTTTGTTAGTAGAAAAAATCCTTAAGTATGTGAAATGGATGTTTTGAAGCTTTTGACACTTCAATGATCAACATTTCTGATCAACAGTCTGGTTCGTATTGCAATACAGCCATCAACATTGAATTCTCTCATCCTTTCTCACCATTTACTATAAAAAGGGACATTTATCCTGAAGAATTACCATGTCTCCATCTCTTCTTCTCTTCAAAAACCAAGCAATTGCTACAACACTCTCTAAGAACTAACAAACGTACTACAAACTTACTAAAAACCCACTCAAAAACTCTCTCTTACTTCCAGTATGCTTGTCATTCCTGAAAACAGCTCCCAAACTGGTGCTTTCAAGTTCTCCTGTGCTCACTGTATCAAGGATAACCGTCAAAACTACTGTTCTCATTTGGATGATGAACTTATCTATTTGAAACCACAAGGTCGTGCTCCACGTCATTGGGATACCGATATTCTTAACGAGCTTCAAGTTCGTATGAGAATGACTCCTGGAAACCTTTATGAGGATCCAAGGGATCAATCTGTCTGTTCTTCTAATCCATATTGTCTTTCAAAGTGTTGTATGACAAAAGGTTGTTGTAAACCAGATCAAAAGCATACTTTGATTAGAGCCAAAAATTGCCCTCATTTACAAGTATACTACAAAGTAACTGGACAAATCATTGCAAATGAAGAAGCAATTGCCTTCTTGGGTAATGAGAAATTAATGATGGCTTATTTGAAATGGAGAAACCCAGAGTTTGATCAAAGAACACTTTTTGAAAAAGCTCTCGATTTGAAAACCAGAGCAAGTGGCGTTCAAATTGCCCAACAACTTCGTAATGGAACAGCTGTGCTTATTGGTCCACAGAATCCATGGATTGATAATCATAAAAAGGCTCAAACTCAAGAGGAAAAGGAACTCTTAAGAGCTAAGAGAAATGAACAACGTAGAAAGAGAATTCAAAATAGTCCAAAACGTCAAAGGGAAGTTGATTCAGAGTCTGTTGAGTCAACTCCATGTACCAAGAGACAACAATTTGCTCCTTCTACTTCTCAGGCTACTCAGCAAGTTGAGACGGTCAGCTTCCAGTCTGTCAATGATACATTCCATTTCGGATTCGAGGCACAGCAAAGCTCTTGCAATGGCAACGGTTTTATTAGCACTGATACACTTCAGTATAATCAAAACATGTGCCTTAGCTACACAGAAGAAGACCAAGAAAGTCAAGACGTTTGTCAGCTCTATTTAACAGAGCCTGAACAAGTACCAGAACTGGTCTATGATGAGAGCTGTGATAACGACGTTGACGTTGCAGAGCCAGCTGAAATTCACTCTAGTATACTACTCGATGACATTGAGAGTTTCATCTACGACTTGAACACTGAAACTGATATTCAACAGAGTGATAACCAAGAGGAGGCTCAGGAGGATGACAGTGAAGATTTCTTGAACCAGTTCATCTCTTTTGACCAACTCGAGAGCACATCCGATGTTGAAGATAGCAAATCTCAGAGCGAGAGCCAACAGGAAGAGGAGGAAGAAGACAGGGAGGCTAATAGCTATTTCAGCAAGGAGCAGATGGAAAGTTTCATACACGGTGGTCAACCAGAGGACTTGATGATTGCGATGCTATGGCGTGATTGATTTACTTCTTTTTTATAACTTATTTTGTATATATACTTTAATTTAAACCTGTATTTATTATATTCTTACTTAGCCGATTCCATATTACTCTCCATGTCGTAGAAGATACCTCTAAGGAACTTATCACCGGTGGAATCCAAAAATTCCCATAATGAGAAATCAGAAAGAATGTCATCGTTATTCATTGAAGAAGCGTTGCCATTCTGATTACCGTTGGCATTATTATTATTATCATCATCACACAAATTCAACATATGATTATTATTGGATGGTATTTTGGACTCAAATCCAAGGTATTGGTCTATTGCAATATCATCCTTCCTCAATAGTGTATTACTATTCCAATGACCCTGACCATTTGTACCTTCTTCATCAGTCTCCAACTTCATCAATACGGAACGTGCAACTCTATCAAAAGTATCTCTAAACATCGATGCATTTTTGAATCTCTCTGCAAAGACATATAGGATCGAAGAACAAGCCGAAGTTGTATCGTATATGAATGATTTACGCTTCAAATCCAAGACACCAAGGTTAAAAGACGCTTCAATCCAAACACAGTATAAAAAGGATAATCCAGAGACAAATACACAATGCATCGTGAGCCAAGTGTATCCTAATTTATTCTTTGAATGTAGTTCTTTATAGTTGAAGCATATGACACTTGCACTTTGAGTAAAAGCCTTGAACCATTCGAGTGCTCTATCATCAGCTTTAGATTTTAACTGGGCAACTTGTAGTACAACCGGCCTTAGAAGTAAAAGCATAGAGTTGTGATATGAGATCTTACACCAGTTCTCGGTCTCAAATACAGAGCTTGGATAAGATTTGATGGGAAAAGTTGACATCCAGTTGTTTAATTCCAGAACGATTCCAACCCTTGTTGTATCGACATCCTCTGGAGAATCCAACAATGGGATTGGTTTATAGACAAACGAACAAATGTTTGATTGTATTCTTCTCAGTTTTATCACGTGTAAGGAGACTGACAATTCTGAATCGGATTCATCCGGTAATGGAGTATCAATATCGATATCAGCAATACCAAACGGTCTTCCAAGGACAACACCGTTGATCCTCTCCAATCCATAGGCACACCAAAAGATTCTATATTTCAACTGTCTTAATCTCATGAGATCGATGGATTGTTGTTGATGTCTATGCCTTTCCAAATGTTGTGCATTTAGCCTATATGGTTCTCTATGCAATCCCAATATCACTGCAGTTCTAATAGCTAACCCCGTGGTCTGCCAAATGGACGAGGCATCTGGCATCTTTTGAGAAAACATCGAAAGTATCAGATAAGCCTGTACAGTCTCCAAAGTCGTTGACTCAACCAATGGACCAATGTTCTCCAATGCCTTTGTATAGTACATCTTTGTATAGATGTTTGCAGTAGTCGAATGTGTGTTATAAACCTGTGAGCCAATGGCAAAGATCATGTATATGAAGAATAGCTCAACTTTATCCGAAGAGCCCTGGTGTACGACTCTTTGGAACCAATTCGATACGGATTCCCAATCCATGAAGGGGTACTGGATCTGAACGTTATCGTAGTAGCAGCTGAGGTAATTGTTGGCCATTCCGATGGAGGGTTTAGTGAATGGGATGTTATCCAGTTCTCGTTGAACATCTGGAGGAGTAGTTATGAACCTTGCGCTCGTCGTGAGACCATCGCTGGGACCGCAGCCAGGAGCACCGCTATAGTCTCTCTTCTTGTTGTAGAAGTTGATTGTTGAAGTGATGGCCTTAGCAATGGAGTAGGCACTGGAGTCTCCTATGTAACCACCAGACTCGCTGCCTGCACCGAGTGTGATGTATCCAATCTCCATCTCCAGCTCCTTGGACTGCTCGCCAGACTGGCCAGACGGTGTTTGTTGTCTCTGTTTCAGCTGCCCAAGAGCTTCATTGGATTGGGAATTTGAGTGAGATTGAGCATGCTCTTCCTCTTGAGCAGTTGTCGACTTTGTAGTGGTTTTCGTCTTTGTCTGAGTACTCGTACTTATGCTTGAACTCGTGCTTGTCTCTATCTCTATCTCTGACTGTGGGACGCGATCACCATTCACATGCTGCTGCTGCTCACCACCTTCACAAGTACCCTGCTGTCTCAGCTGCCTCTTCAACAGACTCAGCTCTTCCTCTAACCGCTGGATGTAGTCCCTTCTGACTATACGCCCAGTGGAGAGATCCACCACCGTGCATTCAATCCCAGCAAGATCACAGGATGAACACACCGGATATTTCCCGTCGCATTTCTTCTTCTTGTTCTTACACGTCGTACAAGCGCCCTGGTTGTGCTTTACGCGAGGTCTTGATGCCTGATGCTGTTCCTTTGAAACCCTGAACGTGAACTGTGAGCCGCCGCCCATTGCTGCTGGCATATTCGATTGGTGGGTGTTGATTATGTTGATAATGATGATGATGTGTTACAAAGGAAACTTGCGATGGTTCAGGCAAACAGCCGAGCTCTTATAAAAAAAAGATGTCATCATCATCTCATCCTGATCCCAATCCTGGTAATCGTATTGCCGTTGACTGCTTATTAACAGCAGCTTCACCTGACGTGATAAGAGATAAGCTTTACTGCAAGATCGCAACTTGCCGATTTTTTACTTCTTTTGAGATTTTTACAGCGTGGGCGCACTAACTAAAAATCAATAGCGGACTTCTGATAAGCTGATCACAATCTCCGCTCAGCTAAAGATAATGACATCAAACAATATATAGCCAGTGAAGGGTGTTCCATTGTTAGAACTATGCTGATGCCATTGTGTGATGGTATCAGAGCACCGCCTAGAGTTGATACAGACCGATGGCTTACTACGAGAAGACAAGAGAACTCCCACCACTAGGTGCGCTATGTCTCGACTATACAGACGACATCCATAGACCACCAGGTGATCCATTGAACCCTTTGAGTTACAAATTCCCTTTGATCCACGAACAAGTCACAGATGGAACAGTACAGAACATCGTGTTTGGAGGAAAGTTTAACGATGACTTCTTGTCCAACTTTGTCGAGGCTTGTGAAAGATTAGCGCAGAGAGGTGCAATTGGTGTCATCACTTCATGTGGTTTCTTAGCCCAGATCCAAGAGAGATTGAACCAATTGAGTCCAATTCCAGTTGCAACGAGTTCATTGTTACAATTACCTTTTGTTCTTTCGATCACAAAGAGAAAAATTGCCGTGTTGACATTTGACGGTGATAACTTGGGTAAATTACACTTTGATGGGATAGGACTCAGCGATAAACAACAAGAGAGATTATACGTCTATGGTTGTTCAAACGATGGACATTTGAAGAAGTTGATCATCGAGGGTGAACCATATATTGCTTCTGAACTATCAAAAGAGTTGGTTGCATTAGCACAACTCGCATTAAGTGAACATGATGATATAGATGCATTTGTATTGGAATGTACACAGATGCCACCAACTTCGGTTGATATTCAAAAGGCAACTGGTAAACCTGTTTATGATGCAATCTCTATGATTGATCATTTTTATACTGGATTAATGGCTAGATCTTTCCCAAGGGATGAATTTGCTGCTGATGGTTTAAGAATTAGAAAGAGAAGTGAGAAAGAATATGGTGATTCATTAGATAAATAAGTAGATATTAAATGACATTGATTATTGTTTTATTTATAAACTGTATCGTAGATAGGTCTCTTCTCAGGCAATTCAAAGTATCCAGCCTTCTCCTTCAATCCATATTGAACAACCTTCAACAGTTGGAACAATAAGCTTAGGATTGGGGTCTCAACCTTCAACTCTTTGGCAACAGTCAACAAGTTACCCAATATGACCTCCAACTCGATAGGATTACCCTTTTCAACGTCAACGAGCATCGATGGCTTGAACCAATCTCCATCGTCACTATGGACCACTGCGTTGATCACATCTTCTGGTAATTCGACACCGTCTGCCTTGGCAATCTTGATAACCTCACGCATTGCAGGGATACTGATGGCCTCTAGACCACCGCTCTCCAACAGTCTACCGGTGTCCAATCTTGTGATGGCGGCAACGGTGTTCAAAGTGGCATTGTACACCAACTTTCTATAACGGTACCATTTTGCATCCGGGAAATAGATGATATCGTTCTTTGGGTGTGTCAACAAGGTAACAAACTCTTTACACACGGTCTCTTGTACTTCCTTCTCAAGATTATCGTTGATGAAATACGAGATCAAACACTTATCCTTCTGTGTCTGTGTGATGACACCTTTGTGATTATGAGATCCGATATGGGAGACTCCACTGAGACAAACGTTCTGTGGGTATTTGGCAATGATTGGTCTTCCCAAGTCGAACCCGTTCTGCATCATCACCACGGTGGTCTTTCCACTTGTGACCACTGGATCGATCAGATCTTCGACTTTGACGATGTCTGGTAAGTTCTTTGTAGAGACAACGACAAAGTCATATTCTTTACCGTCACCTGCTGCTGCTTCCACGGTTGGGTAGATGTAATCAGGTTTCCAATTGGAGACATCACCATGTTCACAACTGTGGATCTCATAGCCATTGGACTTGACTGTTTCATAATCACGACGAACAACGATAGAGACTGAGCATTTGTCAACGAGTGAGAGTTCATAGGCAACGATGGAACCAACACCACCTGTTCCAATGACAAGGACTTGTGGTTTGGTAGAAGTAGTAGTTGTTGTAGTCATTTTGGTATGATATCTGTAATGTGATGGTCTTTGAATAGGCGTAGATGTGTATGTAGTTGTCTGAGTTATGTATACTTATACCAAAAGAGAAGCCACCAACTTTTAATATGTTCAGATCAGTACAGCAAGAACTTCCAAGCTTTGAGAAGAGCTGCAGTGAATGACAGGCGACAAGAAACACATCCAAGACTTCCAGGCATTGTTCTAAGCAGCTGAATAATTTCTTCTTTGGGATGGGGAAGTTCCAGCGAGCCGATCGATCATTTGAAGCCTTCCTTGGCTTATCAGATCTGCGGTTGATAGTCGCAAATTTCCGTATGCTGTTTCTGGTGGGCAATCTAAGCAGAAAAGCCACCACTTTCAATCTTACATAATCAGATTTCTTAACTATGTCGGGGTGTGTTTCCCAATGAAGTAACTCATTACATGATCACAACATCTACTTTTATACCATTCACTATTATATCATACTACAGTGAAGAACTAGACAAGTATTGGATTACTGTATTAAAATTTACTGACAACTGTATTACAACTTCCAATCCCTCGAAGTGGCCATCTTCAGATACTTCAGACTTCTTGGATCATCATCTCCCAAGTTGATCTCATTCAACCTCTGTCTTTCTCTTTCCCAGCCGAACAGATCTCTAAGGAATGGATCTCCTTCTTTTCTGATGATATCCTTTATAACATCACCAAGTGATCCAAACATCATGAAAGCATGTCCTGAATCTCCACATCCAACCAGTAGAGTATCGTTATAGTTTGGAACGTACCCAATGAGGAAATCGTTATCTGATGTATCCGAATACCAACACATTCTTGTCAATGAAATCTCCTTTGCCTCTGGAACGAACATCTTCAAAAAGTTTTTGATTCTCAAAAGACCAAACAATGGAACATTTGTCTCTGGATCCTTCGTATATGCGGTCTTTGTGACAGAATTACAATTATCTGTTGGATTAACCCATTTCATACCACGATAACCGACTTTTAGATACCCATCCTTATTAACAGGGAATCCATATAAGCCACCCATATACCCGTTACGAACGTTGAAAGTCCACGATGGGAATCTCTTTTCGCTGTACTTCTCCAATGCCTTTGGGTCGGTCAACTTGATCAAAGCAACAGTACCTCCAGTGGCTTCCACAAGGCTACTAGCCTCAGGAACCAATTGTGCAGTCCATGATCCAAGGAAGACACCAACAAAACCTCCGTACACAGCTTCACCGTCAAAGATCACACCGATACATTTGGAGTCCTTGATTATCAATTGCTCTGCATTTTTACCGAAATGACAGTGTAACCTATCACCTCCCACTTCTTTACATAGTTTAAGGACATAACGACACATCTTATCAGCGATCATGATACCACCAGTGGTATCCAAGACTCCTTGTAAGTTATACTCCTCATTTTTACCAAACGGATCGATACTTTGATCACTAAGTCCCTTTGACCTAGCTCGTTGCATCGAATCTGAAGAACGAACATTGATGGCTTCACCTGGCATGTTTCTTAAAGTCTCCTGTTCAAAGAAGGGTAATTCACTTAGACTTGTGAGATGGACGTTACCACTGTTGACATAAACAGGTTCACCATTTTCCCAATTATCCCTTGCAATTCTAGAGTTCCATTTGAGGAAAACGTCTCTACTCTTCAATGCCAAAGATTGATACCAAGTTTCTTTACCATAAGAAGCTCTAAAGATCTTATTCATATCTGAAGATGCAGAATCACAACCTTTGAAATAGGAATAATCCTGAGTTAGATAGTCGTTCTTATCATAGAGATGAACATTTGTATAACCGTCTTTGAGTAATGATAATGTGGTTGAGAGTCCATAGACACCGGCACCAACGATGATGATCTTGTCTGATTTCTTTGGTCCATGCATAGCTGTTGTTGTTATATGTAGTGTTTCTTATTGTTTTACTTAGTCTGCTAGTGAAAGTATATGATACGGTGTGGTATATATAGCAGCGTATGGTCTCAGTGCTGAATCATACGATACTTTATGATCTGTTGATCCAGGCTCATCATCAACAGTTATAATTATATCTGCTTCACAAACATCATAAGATTGAAGTTACACTCCACTCGATCGAAGATCATCCCCCATCAGCCAGCTGTTATTGGTTCGACGTACGATTAACAGCAAGGTCGTTCGTTGGCAAAGTGGAAGTTCCCGCAACGGAGTTCTTGTTCCTTATCTGCGCTTATCTTTGTTTTCCAAAATTTCGCCCTTTGCATATGTGCTCGTCTGCACCTACCGCAAAATATTATGTACTTTTTTTTTTGACTTTGTTCCATCACAACGTCATAGGAAATTTATTATGGCATAGGGCACAAACAGAAGAGATCGAATACAGGCTACAGACAATGATTATTAGAGGATGCAAGTGTATTAGTAGTTAGTATAGTGTATGTCTCAATTTCTAGTTCTATCCTTTGTAAGGTTTCTTTGCTCTTATTTGTGCACCAAACTTGTAGAACACGAATGGGATAGGTATCATCCCCAATGCAATAAATCCAATCAACGAAGCTCCCCAATGGACTCCAAGGTTAACAAATAATTGTTTTGAGAACAATGGGAATCCAGCTGCAAATATAGATCTCATGAATGTATTAGCTGCAATTGCACTTGCAGCATATTTCGTATACGTATCAACCAAATAGTTTAAACAACCTTGGAATATAGTTAAGAATCCAAATGCCAATAAGAAAATTCCAATACATTGTCCTATCCAATGTATATCCTTGGAAGAAGTCCATGCAAATATAAATATACCAGCTGGCATTAACCATCCAATACACATCACCAGGGGAAATCTTTCCTCTGGTATAACAACACCATGGTTTCTCTTTATAACATTTGCATACCTCTTAGCATATAACATGTTACATATACATGCACTAAAAGTGCCCACGAATAATGAAAGATTCGGTAATGTAGCAACAGTACCATCCCAACCTCTTGAAAGATGTATTGTTTCAGGTAAAGTTGTGTTAAAGATATAGAACACTCCAAAGACATACGATGCAAATAGGACAATGACAAATACAATCGGTGTTACGAGCATTTGGAACGGTCTAACGAGATGATTACGTACAACGTCTTTGAATTCAAGTTTCCACATATCATGAGAGCAATGAATGTTATAGTTCGTAGTATCAAGTCTTAGTTGTCTTGCCCTTTTCTGTAACACGGTTGGAAGATACGTTTCATCCAATATAATCTCACATGCGAGGAAAAGAACCAAGTTTAATAATCCGCTGAAATATTCAGGTATTCTCCAAGCAGCCATATCATCAGAAGGTCTACTGTACATCAGCAGAGACGAAACAACGGGACCGATAGATGGACCCAAGGAGACAAACATCGCATACATTGCGAAATATTTACCTCTCACGCTCGGCGATGGGAAGATATCTGCAAGAACTCCACCAGCTGAGACGATTGGAGCACCACAGAAGAACCCAGAGAGGAATCTATAGATCATAAGAGCTGGGACGTTATATGCAGTGGCACATGCAAATGCAAACACTGAACTCAATAGAAAGGGTACGAGGACACCGATCTTACGTCCATAAACTTCACTTATTGGAGCAAATACCATCGGGCCAAATGCAATACCGAGGATATATAACGATGAGGATAGCACGGCAACTTCTCTTGATATACCGAATTCCAGCTCCATGAGTTCGATAAACCTCTGAGACGCCAGAGTTGTTGAGTTGAACTGTGCACAAAACGTAACCATACCGTAGAGACAAGTATGTATCATCTTTTTTTTATGTGTCCAATTCCCCGGTTTCAAAGGTGAATCATCTTGAAACTTTAGAAGACCATCTTCTTCGAGTATAAAGTCCTTGAGCTCTTTGAGCTGTTCCTCTGTTGTCTCTTCGGACTCTGATGACTTTGATAGTGTCATTGTGATGTGAGATGTGAGATGTGAGATCTGAGATGCGATGCGATGCGATGAGATGACTGTAAGCTAACGATAATTGACAGATAAATTCTCAAAGGTGATGAGTTTTGTAGTCTATGATGCTGTACCCTATGGGTTTGTAGTAGATGGTCTATGATCTGTTCTAATGCTCTGCTGTGTGACACGGTATGATATTGTGATGAGATTTGTATAACAGATTGAAAATATATCTAAAAAAGTCTATGTTTGATTAAGTAAGAGCTCTGGACAATCAGCTCGAAGTAGCTCAACGTCAACGTCTATATTATCCACCTTAGCTATGATCAAGTACTCTACTAGCGCGTCAGATCAGTTACTGGCTCATCGCTTCTTCGCTCCTTTAAAGTCGTGCGAACAAATAGTGGAAACTCCCTTCTTTCTCTCTCTGTAAAAGCGGTATTGTATTCAAATAATAATTCTGTCTTTTGTCCGAAAAATCTCTTAGCTTTCCGAAATCGGTAATAAAACCGGCAGAAAAAAAGAAAGTTTTTTTTTGTACATTTTGATTGCAATTGCCCTATTGGGGTGAATACGAGGGTACATAACCCTGAGTGTTACTGGAGTGCAACAGGATTACAAGAATCGAAAAACTTAGAATATATGGTACGTGCACTTATAGGGTGTATATACATCCATACACCAAGCAGATCTAGAATTGAAATCAAAATATTGAAATTTAGTAGGAAAATATTGGGGAAATGCAGTATAAAATGGGATGGAAATAGGTATAAAACGGGTATAAAACAGGTGAAACTGAGGCTATGTCAATGTCTATGGACAGTACGTTCATACGTAATGCACAAGATGACGATATACTTAAAGGAGCGCTTGATATATCTCAGTCGATGGCTCGTTTACCCGATCTGAAAGAGAGAATGAGGTGGATTCTATTCATATATGAATGTTATCAACGAAACGCTAAACACATAACACCAGCTCCTCAAGCTAGTGTTGTCGATGCGATTGTATCTTCCGAACATTCACACTCAACTACTGGAAGTTGGGAGTTTACATCAAGTGACGATACAGCGTACGAGGACTACTCGATTGACCTAATGGACTTTACCGTACCGGATCAAGATGTATCATCTAACGATTTACTACGCGACAAAGAAAGTACAGAGCTCATCATTCAAACAGGGACAGAGACTAGTACAAGGCCTCAAAAACGGCAGAAGAAACCACGAGCAAGAATTACAAAAAAGCCACTCAAAACCACAGTACTATGTGCCAACGAAGGAGAAGGTCAAGACAAGGAGCTGCCAGATTTATTTCCATTGGCAACAAAATCCCTTATTGAAAACATTGAAGGACTGGGTACCAATCCAAATTTGCGAAAAATTGGGCCCAGACTTGAAAAGAAGGGAGACAAAATAAATGACAGTCAACTGCTCAGGGAGTTCATTACTTCTGATTTTGGAGAGGAAGAGATCTTCGCACAGCTATCGCACGGTCAAGAATTTGAGTCAGAACTAGATCTTAAAGAATACCTCTTTTTCTACCTCAGTATCTACAAGAATATCTGCTATTTTTCTTCAAGGGGTGATCTGAATAAGGGAAGTTATAAAGTTACGCTAGCTTGTGAATTATGTCAGGAAAATATCTGCGCCATCGATCAGACTTTTCCTGAGACATTCGTCAAGCTTCTTTGGTCGAATGAAGTAAGAGAAACTGGTACACACTGTTGTGATACAGATATGTTTATTGATCGCCAATGGAACCTCACCAAACGTGCACTTTCCAAATCGAACAAGAACAAGAAGCTCCATGACCTTTCTCAAGTCGAGAAAGACTATAGGCAAGAGATAGAAGATATTTGTCATAAACTGAATAATGATCTGACCGCCGCTTGGGAATATCTTATCCTCACGAAAAGAAGAAATAGATATACTGATATAAGTGCTCAGTTTATTTTCACGTACGCTGATTACTTCTGGAAGAATCACCTCAACAGTTTTAAGCTGCCTCCAAGGAAAGAAATGGCATGGCTCTGTAATCAGGTATCACGTTTTATCATTCACAATCGCTTATTGGCACATCGTGATGTATTGGGTGTAATAAATGCCTGCTTTAATGAAAGTTTTTCCATAGAGGGCATCGCAGATGGTATCAAAGGCACCATATCTGATTCGCTTTCTAAAAAGCATCCATTATCTAAGTCGAGAAGGCAAACGACTGATAAATTACTCATGGGTATTATGGCCACTTTAGACAGCACTGACATAGGTGTTGGTGTGGTTTTTGATAATAACAGCAACTTTTTACATTCAACCACATGTGATGAAGATACCATTCAAAAACTCAAGGGCTGTCACGACAAGTTTTTTTCAAAGCAGCAGACTAACACAGATGAGGAGTGTATTCAATTGGAGATGGCCGAGTCTGAACAGGGCAAGGATAAACATGGTGATGATATTGATGATGATGATGATGATGATGAAAATGGCAATGAATATCTGGACGATCTCACAACGGTCCAGTTCGATGGAATACCTCATGATCCTGAGACAAATGGAAACATACCTATTATCACTGGCTCTAGGGCCAGTCATATCAATCCTACATCGAGTACACCGTATAAAGGTAAGCATCATGAGATCAATTCAACGATAAATTCATACAAAGAATACCTTTCTGAGCATCATGGGGAAGAGAAAATAGAGAGATTTGTCTTCACTTTGAACGATCCAACGCCGATGTCTCGTTACCTCCCTATCATATGTATTGACGCTACCTTTCTTTCTATGGAGCAGAAGAATGGCGTAAAGGGAAGGTTCGATACTCTCTTCTCTGCGCACACACTAACCTCTGACTGTTCAAGCATCCCGCTGTGCTATATGTTGGCAAGTGGTCGAGAGACAGTGGAGAATTGGACACTTTTTCTGAATTGTCTTTCAATTCTGAGAGGAATCAAAGGGGATAATCATTCCTTTATTTCAGACAACCATCCCAGTATAAAAGCTGGTTTAAAGATAGTCTTTGGATCAGAGGTTGATCATATTCAATGCTTAAACCATCTGAATAGAAATCTTGATAACCGCTTTGGAAAGAAGGTAAATCGGAAAATCAAAAGACTGTTTATGAAAGCTGCCAATACCATAAGAAAGGATATAGCAGAGAAAGCTATTGAAGAGCTGAAGATGATTTTTGTTAATAATCTAACAAAGAAAGGCAAGGCAGCAACTCTGAAAGGTAATTCAACTGAAGCACTTATCATCCGGTCGCCTCAAGCATGGGCACGTTCTTACAGAACAAGAAACTATAACATTCTTACGAGTAATGCGAGTGAACAAGATAATGCAAAGCTCAGGAAGGCTAGATGTACAAATGTTGGTAATCTAATATTCACAGCCCTTGACAATATGTACAGTGTTATAAAGCTACATCATACTTCACAGCGTTTGTCTCATGGAAAGTTGTTTCCAAAAGCTCAGGTTATGCTTTCTCATGACATCGCTCTTTGTCTGAGTCTAAGCACGACCAATCCTTCTCAAGACAACGACTTGGAGGATACTGACAAGGTTGACCATCTCACACTTTCTGATGCTGAGCTTTGTTTGATTCGTGATAAATCAGTATCATTTTATCTGGACAGCTCTCTGGATATGAAACTTGTTTTAAGGATGTCTGCATCATACATGAGGGCCATAAGAAGACGTAAATCGTGGGTATGGATTAGACGTGACTGGTACGAGTCTGTCTTTGGAGGTGACCTACAGGTAACCTACAAGGGTATTGTAAAGAAGAAAGGTAAGAAAGGTGCTGGTGTTCTGGCTTTAATTGAACCTCGTTGTACACATTGCACATCGGAGCTGAACTACTGTCCTCATATTCTAAGAGTGATTGTTGACTTGAATGCCTGGAATGAGGAATTATCGACTGACTTTACATCTCAAAGTTATTATGCCGCTTTGAGTGAGAAGTATGGATTAGATGTCCTACATGAAGTACTCGGTGTACATGAATCTTCAGTTGGATCCAGGTTTGATTCTTCCAACTTCATTTTCCCATCACCGTCTTCCAATTTGAATCACTTTCTCAAAGTCGATAACCTTTTGAATAACAGGCATGACTTGGTTGCAAATTTCATATCCAATGAAAATCAAGACTCGCAAGATGGGATTAATAAAAGACGACAAAATATGGCAGAACAAGTTAGAAGAAAAGCAAAGAGATCCTCTGCTATTGCCGGTACTGAATGATTCATTCCTCTAGTATAATACATAATACAGAATACAGAATACAATTATATATTATATAATATAATAATAAATATGCAATATATGAAGATAGAAATTTAGTCTGGAAATATATCGTAGCCATCTACTGCATAACTGAATTAACCAGCAATATATGAGCCCCTAGAGAAGGAGTTTTATCAGCGCTATTGTCAATATATCAAATGGAATCGGAATTTTCGGAATTTTATACCATATTGGGGTCCGTCGTTATACCACTTTAAATGGTCACAGAAACTTGGGGGTTGTTGTTAGTTGAATAAAATCTATATAAACATGATCACTGACTCTCGCTCTATTGTATCCAAGCTGTTTTAATGTGTTAACCTTCCTTTTTAAAAATTAACTTTTTATTAAATTTTACAGAGGTGTCATATGAACAAATCTGAGAAGAAAAAATTTATCCTCTCTTTGAATTTTATCCATACTAAATTCGAAAATATTATAAATATATATTATATATATAATTATATTATCACCATTATTCCTTGTACACACCAATACTTTGTCACACTGGTAGAGTTACAAAGTGCTACATTTTAATTACAAAATATTCAGTTATTGAAGTGGTATAGTCTAGATCATTACTACTTTTTATATTTTTGGTGCTCATTATGCACTGTGAGCATCAGAAGCGCCAACATAAGCAATCGGCTGTACGTCGCGCATACATACAAAACTCAGTTTCTCTCTATGAGTATAGCTGACAAAATACTTCTTACATTGATTAGAAATAACACATTCGAGTGATTAAACGACTGATTGAAGTACATGAGTCGTTGTAGAGCAGGTGAAAACGTTTAATCAATTAATAGCGTGTCATAATTGGTCCTTAAATACACACACTTTAGGCTTTAATATCAAATACAATCAGCTCCAGATTTAAGTTCCTATCCTCATCTAGATCAAGCGCAGATACAAAGAATTGCCTTATAATGGCAATAAGAACTCACGCTAGATTCAAAGATTGAGAGCTCGACGGGGTCGAGTGAAACCAGGAGCTCAAAACAAGACTTAAAGCGAAATTGTATGATATTTCTGATTTCGAGACATATCTTACGTATCGTCCACTTTATACAATTTAACGCCGATTCATACAATTCATGGTATATAAGGAGCATATATTGTTTCTAAGATGTATGTCAGCCAGTAATATCATTGAGGCTTCAAATCATTCATAGGTATATTCTGTGGCGATGGCGTGTTTTTGCTTCAGGCCATGTTTATCATAAGAACAGGCTTCTGATTGTCATACTGGTGACATGTACTTTTAGATCAGTGTTGGCAATAACTGCAGACAAGTACAGAAGTTGAAAAACTTCCAACAAAGCAGCACGAGATATTGAAGCTTTGGCTATCGAAAGCTAGTACAGACACAATACCATGAAACCAACCGCTTAAGACTTGAAAGAGCGTATCGAAACTTACCTCCATTTGAGACATGTATCCAAATACTCAGCTGTTAGATACTATATCGCTAAATGGTATTTTGAAGTTTCAACATTGAGCTTTGTAGATCCCAAACCTTCACCATTGACAGCTTTGACCTAGTGGTGCGGTTTTGAACAGATCAGAGGCTGCTTTTGCATGAAGAGTATAAATGGAGGAGGACATAGGTTCATTTTACAAGCTCAGAAGTAAGCATAGACAAGCTTCGATAGTAGTGGTGCTATAGTAGCATGAGTCAGCAGTTTATGATGTTAATCCGAGCACCACCAACTCTACCAAACCCGTCATTATGTATCCAGAGCTCAAAGATAATATAGATTTAGTTATAATATAGCTGTAAGGCGAGAGACAATTCCTGAAGTGGTGTATAGTGTGATAGAAAACCTGCATTATCTACACATGTGAAGCCGTCATGTTTTATTTTTTTTTTGAGTTTTGAGATGTTCACCTGTCTTTAAACGTTTCAACCAAGCTTTACCTACTCAATGAAGAAGTCCTCCAAAACAACGTTAACAGACTAGATTTAACCATGAAACCACGATGATCACTTTTCGATTGAATTGAGTAACACAAATAAACAGAGCATCGACAAAGAAACAGCTTAAAAGTACAGTTTGGACCCTTCAGTCTCTAGTGTTCAGCTTTGGCTCTCCTTCGTGCAGATTCGACAAACTAACCCACGACTGGGCAGAGAGGTTTAAAGAGTGCCTCAGTTTAAGCAGCAATGCTATGAGACATGGTTAAGTAAGTTTCAAGCATGATACAACGCCAATCAAGGATATTGATCAACTTTTGTTTATATGAGGATGAGTCAACAGGGCAGTGCATGCAAAATATATTTGTAGCACAACAATCCATTCTTGAACTTGTGATCAGAATTAAAGCAAGATAGAAAATGGACCCATTGCCCCAACACCTGTCACAAACAGTAAAGGAGTTTTCTTCTTCGTCAAAGAGAAGCGGCATTGGCGACCAAGAATCATAACTGCAAGGAGTTTTTGAAATTTCGTTGAGATGAGTCATGATAGCTTAGGCCAGTGCTTCAACATTAACTTGCTTCAGAAATGTATAGTCCCAGGCTAAGCTAAGCATTCGACGCAGACAATAACGGGTTTCATTCAGTTGTGACAAAATGAAATGGCAGTCAGCCAGTCAATAAGTCCTTGGATGTGATATCGATGCATGGTTCACGGCGTTTCGCCTATTTGCAAGACCACAAAATGTTATCGTGTATGGTCTTTATTATCTCTTAACGACTTCCATAATTCATTGTAAATATCCAACGTCAAGAAAGGAGCAACAGCAGACCAAGCCTTTGATGACAAGACGCTACTCAATAGAGCATCATGTTGATCTATCTAATCCTTTTTCTCCGGATATTGTTGCTTAGTTCTTTGGCCAAATGTTTGAATACTTGAAAAAGATAGTGTGAAAAATCTGAAATTCTTTCTGTCTGTGATTCATCATCAGACTCAGTCTTTGATCTTCCCAGAGTGCTATATCTTCAAGTATCCATTTGACCAGCGGCTCAGCAGCGATATGCTATTTAGTATTTCACAAAGAGAGCCAAATACGTTGTAAAAAGTATCCGGTACTCATACTGATACAGTATCCAGTTTACTAGAAGTCTAATAATGCATCAGAGGAGCTTTATTGCAATGCAATTTGTCTTTCAATAAGCACGTTGTTTATCTTTGGTTGCATGAGCTCATGTTTTTAGTTTTTCCCTACAATTTCAAAGTTTTGAAAGGTGGACCCTTTTGATTTTTTCCGCATAGCTGCAGGTCTAAAAAATAGAAAAGTACAAAAATTGGAAGTGTTCAGAGATTTCAAGATTTGAACAATAAAATGGCCACAGAACATCCAAAATCTCTAGTTTCTCAAAATCAACCACTTGAGTCATTTTAACCAGTAGATTCCCAACTTATTATCGAAAAAAAGTCCAAAAATTTTCCCCAAGGAGGGAAATATGACACTTTTAAGAATAACACAGGATATCTGGAAAAGTTTTCAGTTTTTGCTCTAATACCTTCAAAAAACGCTTAAAAGCTTCAGAAACAAGAATGTATGACTCTGTAGGACGTCTATAGTCTGAAAGCGCGCGCTACGCGCGCAAACTACATTAAAAGACGAGATATTCGTCTTTTAGGGTCATTTTGACCTCTTCATGACTCTCTTATGTATGGGGGTTGCGCGCCCTGCAACAAAAGTTCCGACAGACAGTACCTCGGAATATGTCGCCGTTTCACTCCAGTTGCACTCCATAACCCTCGTATATAACTTTTCTGTGGAGGCGGAAAGATAAGCCCAGCTCAGCGTTTGTCTCCTCGAGCTCCGCTAATTAATGCACAATTTCAAGATTGTTCCACTGATAGCGGGAGTTACCACAGATTTAGTACTTACAGCTTATTTATTATTATTAGTGGGTATGATGATCTGCTACTGACTGATCTCTCTCGAGGTGGAAGTTTCCACAACATCCTTGCTGTAAATTGTTGTTAACAATACAAAATTATGTCCCCAATATTACTAAACTTTGATATGGATCAGCAGCTATCATGAACCACGTACGTACTTGACCCATTTAAGAATTCTTAAACATACATCACTCATTAGGATAAGGATCACACTATCACAGGAAAACTTTGACAAGATAAGCAGCATAATATATTGTTTATCACTAGAATTCTGATTAATTCAATAATAAATTATTGTTATTGACACAAATCATCATTAATCCACAACCTGATATAAATACAGGGCTTCCGTGATCTACAATTACAATCATCCATTGAACCTCTAGTAACCAGAAAAAGTTTCTCACTATAATACTTCAAAAGTCTCAAGGTCATTCACCCAAACACTAGAAGTATACACAATGACCAAAGACGTCAAAGAAGACACCATAATCTCAGACCATTCGGTCAGCGATGAAGGAGATCTCGAAAACAATGGAATCACAACCGTCATATCACCAACAGGTAAAACTGTCCAATACACACTCGGAGATGTCGATGAGGCAATGGGATATGCTGACGATGCGCATATAGAGGATTGGGATCCTAAGTTTGAGAAGAAGTTGGTTCATAAGATCGATTGGCTCGTGCTACCGATTGTTGTTGCCCTGATGTCCTGTCAATTGATGGACAAGACAACGAACTCTTATGCTTCGATCATGGGTCTAAGAAAAGACTTGGATATGTCTGGTAAGGTCTATTCATGGGTCGGTTCTTCCTTTTATTTTGGTTTCATGGTATTTGAGTATCCAGCCAACTACTTGATCCAGAGATATCCACTGTCCAAGACCCTATCCACAGCTGTCATCATCTGGGGTGTCATTCTGATGTGCCATGCCGCTTGTACGAATAGTGCTGGCTTCCTTGCATGCAGAGTGTTCTTGGGTATGTTTGAAGGTTTCATGAATCCTTCCTACATCAAGATGACCTCACAATGGTGGAAGACCTCTGAGCAGTTCATGAGAACCTCTATCTGGTTCGGTTTCCAAGGTTTCGGTACCCTATTAGGTGCTAGTATCGCCTATGGCCTAGCAACAAACCGTACCGGTGAACACGCATTCGCCTCATGGAGATTATTATATATCATCACAGGTCTTATTACCATTTTCCTGGGTGTTCTTTCCATGATCCATATTCCAGATATTCCAACCAAGGCTTGGTTCTTGAACGAGAAGGAGAAAAAATACGTCGTTGCTCGTATTAAAACGAACAACCAAGGTTTCGGTTCCCATAAATGGAAAATGAACCAAGTTAAAGAAGCATTGTTCCAAGATGTCACTGTCTGGCTTTTCTTCTTCTATGGAATGTCTTATGCCATTCCAAATGGTGGCTTTACCAACTTTGGCTCTATCTTGTTAAACCAAGATTTTGGTTTCTCGTCAACAAAGGCCCTTTTGATGAACATGCCAGGTGGTGCTATCGATATCATTGCCCCACCAATCTTTGCCTACTTCAACTACTACGTGATGAAGAACCGTCGTCTTCTCACCTGTATGATTGTCTACCTTGTTGTCATTGCAGGTATGTGCATGTTGAACTTCACCGATGGTAAGGCTACAAGACTTGTCGGTTACTACTCTTTCTACATCGGTACCGTGGTCATTGGTGGCATCTGTTCTGTGATTTCTTCAAACATTGCTGGATCATCAAAGAAGAACGCTGCTAACACCGTGTTCCTTGTCGGTTACTGTGTCGGTAACATCGTTGGTCCACAGACTTTTAAAGCTGAACAGGCACCAGACTATGTCGGAGCAAAGACAGCTATGCTCGTCTCCTTCTGTGGTGGAGAAGTGATCCTAGGATTGTTGTTCTTGATCTACGTTAGACGTAACAGAATCAGAGATAAACAAATTGCTGAGCTCGGTGATAAGTACGAAATTCCAGAGAACATTGAGTTTGCTGATTTGACCGATTTTGAGAATCCTCAATTCAGATATGCCTTGTAATGTTAATTTCAATTTCAATTTCAATTTCAATTCGATGCCCTCCCTTGTTTAGTTGTCTTTTATATATTATCATAGCACTCTCTTCTCTACTTTTTTTTAATGAGTTTTAATAAACATTTGCTAGTAATTTGGAGCTGTAATGTGATTGTATTTGTACATGGAGTGTTATATACGGATTATATGATTTGTTTGATCAATGACACCTACTGAATTCTTAAACCTGAATTAGCCTTATTCTCTTCATCCAACAACTTTTCACTCTGTTGCTTCTTTTTCTCTTCTTCAACCATTTTCTTCTTCTTCATAATCTTACTCTTGTTTGGAGCTTTACCATGGAATTGATGAGATAGCTGCTTGTATGCCTCTTTTTGGTTTAATTCTCTACCATATTCATCCAAATATTTCAATGAGACTTGAGGTTTATAATCTTTAAGTTTTGATTGAATTGAATAATCCTGTGATGGTTTTTCAGCATCAGAATTTTTATTATCTGTTGATGATGAAGCTAACTGTCTCAATGCTAATTCCTTTTTGATTCTCTTATTCTCACGTTCTTGTTTTAACTCTTCTTCTGATTTCAAACGAACAACGTTCTTTGATTGTAAGAATGATAACGTTGAAGCCAAACCACCTGAGAAGTTAGGGCCATTGTTAGTCGAAGTATCATCTTCATGATCTCTATTATCCTTAGTTGTCGTACTGCCATAGGCATCTTCCATTGTCTGATCTTGTGAAATTGTACTATCAACTGACTGTTCAGTCTGGCTCTTATCAACAAGTTCATCACGTGACTGTCCACGTGATACGTCACCATTTTCTTCAACTTTGTTACTGACGACAACTTCAGGTAAAAGGTCAACTTTTAAAGAGCTTAAAAATTCAGTATTCTCATCTATTGTAAGAAGATTGTTAGTTTTATCATCATTATCCAAATCCATCTCATTAGATTGATCAATATTTGACATTTCAATCTCTTTAACCAATTCTTCATTTGTCATTTGCCTTTTAAGTTTCTTATTCTCTCTAAATCTTTGTAATCTCTTTCTCGTTAATTCTCTCTGTAATTCCATATCATCCTGGAATATATGGTCATTGTTATTGTCATCATCATTATTCTTCAATTGAACTTGTTCTAATACGATGACATCTCCATCTTCATCTTTAAGATCTTGATCCATTTGTTTTCTCCTCGTCTGTTGTTTTGTATTCTTCATTTTTTTAATCTTCTTCATCTTTATAGGTTTAGCCTTTGCATAGTCATTATTGTTATCACTATCATTATTATCGTTATCATCATCACTGAGTTGGAATAACACTTTATTCTGAGCACCATTTTCACTATTATTCTCCAATTTCTCTTGTTTCTCCAAACTCTTTGTATCTGAATCACCCATCTGTATAAAATTCGAATCATTCTTTATTATAAACCCATTATCTTTGTCATTATCACTATCATCGTCGTCCATTCTTTGCTTCAACTTCTGTAATCCCGATACCTGTGTACCATCTTCATTAAACTGTTTATTCTTACCAAATTTATCCTTCAGTTCCCTTTCCAATTTCTTCTCATCTTTGATCAATTCGGATTCTAACTGGTCATCTTCATCGAGTATATTCGTCTCTTTGAGTGTTAAGATAGTGGATTCTTTATCTTCAAAGTCCTTTATGTCATGGACCACTCTTATTCCAGTGTCATTGTTTTCTTCTTCATTGTCATTAAATTTAATCTTCTTCTTCTTCGTCTTCTTCTCCTTCTGCTGAGAATTCCTATTCTTTAAACCCTTACCGATATTATTCAACCAATCATCGTTATTATCATCATCGCCTTCTTCAAGCAGAGTCTTCACCTCATTGGTTTTCCTCTTCCTCTGCAATCTGGATTTCATAGCATCCATAGATTCTTTCAACTTTGAATCCTTCTCCGTTGCAAGTTTTCCATCTTGATACGTCTCCAACGTGGCTGTTGAAGATGAGCTTGAAGATGTTTCAATAGGCTTCAGTCCCAATGAAAGCCTTATTCTATTGGTTTCATCCAACGTCATGGATTCTTGGACTCCAGAAGTTGTCTGTCCATTGTCAGAGGTTCCGGATGAGGGCACAGGTATGGACTTTAGCCCCAATGAGAGACGGATTCTGTTGGTCTCTTCTAGGGAGATTGATTCTTCAGCCATTGTTTCTTCTTCCTTCGAGTATAATTCTTTTCTGGATTGGCCTTTTGTATTGTACTAATCTGTGTTTTAGCTGCTATAAATTTAGTTATCATTATTTTTTTCTGATTTGTACATCAAAATTATTTACTGTCAAAAGTAATTACTAAGTAACTTACAACATCAGCTCCAGAAACACCATCAACACGAACAACAAAGGCCAGCAGGGCAGCCGAGCAGAAGAGTAGCTAAACAGGTAGAGAGATACTCAAGAAGCCTACACAGAAGCACACTCCAACCGCCATAAGCAACAGGATCAGATCATGACTGGCCCCGCAGGTGGGCTCTTTCCAGCGATGGAATGGGAAACGGATGATCGTAGTGATGAGAATGATGAAGTCTCTCTGATCTCTGCCACCGAACTGAACAGGCGGCTAGAACAACTGGTGGATGAGCCGAAAGACACTGGTGACAAGTTCTTCTACACGCGATCCATGGGGCTCTACGACATGGGTAACGAAGAAGAAGAAGACGATTATAACAACAAACAGAACAAACTCACAGACTTTGAACGATACGACAAACTCGTACGAACAGAGGAGAAACTCAAGAGAAGAGCTGAGACACTCCGACGTGATCTACGTGTCAACGAACAACTGGAGCTTGAGTTCGATGCTGGACCCGAAAACGTGAGGTTCCATAAGCATTACACACCGATAAGGAAACCACAGAGGTTTTGGGAAAAAGACTACAACGAGAAGGAGATTTACAACATCCAAAGCCCCAACTCCAACCCCAATGCCCTGATGAGAGTGACATCGAGGGGAAGTAACAGAACGGAAGTTATAGATTTTGCATCCGATATCAAATCCTTAGAACAACCAAACTACGATAAACCTGAGAACCACGTCCAAAGGAAATTGGTCAAATCACAGATCCAGATGATCGCATTAGGTGGAACTCTTGGTGTTGGACTCTATTTGAACTCTGGAAAGGCATTCAGTATATCTGGGCCACTCGGTTGTTTCTTGGGATTTGTCATTTCGGGGAGTATAGTCCTTGCAACGATGCTTAGCTTTGCAGAGATGTCAACTTTGATCCCAACGACATCAAGTATATCGGGATTAGCTTCACGGTTTGTTGAAGATGCATTCGGATTTGCACTTGGTTGGTGTTATTGGTTAAGTTTCTCCATTGCAATGCCCTCCGAAGTTTGTGCAGCAACAATTATGCTCAGTTATTATTCACATTTACACGTTCCAAGTCCATCAACTGCAGGTTTTATAGCGATGTTTCTATTTGTGATCATTTCGATAAATCTAATTGACGTTAGGCTCTATGGAAATATCGAATACGTTTCATCCTTGATCAAAGTGTTGTTTTCAGTGGCTCTTATCATAACGATGATTGTAATCAACGTTAAAGAGGATTATGGATTCATGTATTGGAATTCAAAGAGATCACCTTCATATGCAACGTATGGACCATTTAGACCAACTTTTGATTTAAAAGACCCCGGGGTTGGTGCCTTAGATGGGATTGGTGGTGGTACAGGTAGATTATTGGGTGTTTTATCATCCGTATTAATCTCTTCATATGCATATACGGGCAGTGAAATTGGATTTGTTGCATCTATGGAATGTAAAAATCCAAGAAAGGCATTACCAAGTGTTACTAAAAGAGTCTTTGGTAGAGTTGTTATTCTATACATCTTGTCAACTTTTCTCGTTGGTTTGAATTTTTATAGTGGTGATCCAAGGTTATTGAGATATTATTCTAAACATCAACCAACGGATCATGTACTTTCACAATCATATTTGGATCATTTCGAAACTGAATGTTCAAAAGTCGTATTGACACATTATTCAAATGGTAATCAATCTCCATGGATAATTGCATTACAATCTTCTGGAATGTGTTCATTTTCAGCTGTTGTTAATGCATTTTTTATAATGTTTGGTATTACTGCAGGATCATCACATCTTTATGTTTCTTCAAGAACTCTTTATTCAATGGCAACACAAGGTAAGGCTTTTACCATTTTTGCCAAATGTTCAGATTCTGGAGTTCCATATGTATCTGTTTTATTTAGTGGATCATTTGGTCTATTGGCATTTTTATCTGTTAATGATCAAGCATTATCAGTTTTCCAAGATTTTGCAAATATTTCAAGTGCAACTGCAATGTTGATGTGGGCAGGGATGTGTCTTTCATTTCTTCGATTTTATTATGGGTTAAAGTTAAGACCTGATATCATTTCAAGAAGTGATCCTTCATATCCTTATAGATCCCCATTACAACCTTTTTTAGCCATCTATGGATTATTTGGATCGTTATTAATCGTTGTATTTATGGGATTTGTTGTATTTTTGGATGGATTTTGGGATACAGAGACATTTTTTGTAAGTTATGGAGCTTTGATGCTCTTTATAATTTGTTATGTTGGATATAAGATTTTCCGAAGTTCAAAGATTCATAGGTTGGATCAATTGGATTTAGATTCTGGAAGACGTGAGATGGATCGAATCATATGGGATGAAGAGAAGAATTATATCAGTTCTGTTGGAGAGATTGTAAGGAATACAATCAGCTGGTTGGCATAAGCACATCATAGGATATATTAGAACACTATATACAAATATACAACACAGTTCAGGATGCTTTTTTGCCAATACAATGATTATTACATCAACAGAACTTCCCCTTGATCAGGTCTAGTAGTTTTGGAAAGATTATATCACTCGTTTCACCTTGGACTTTGTATAAGACACCCTTTTGTTTATAGAAATCCTTTAATGGTCCAATTGTTCTATTGTACTGGTCTATTCTCTTTTGAAACACTTCAACTTTATCATCGGATCTTTTGCTTAGAGGCTCACCTGTGAAATCATCCTTTCCTTCAACTTTTGGTGGATTGTATTGCAAGTTGTATATTCTACCACTTGGGATATGGACCCATCTGTTTTCGATTCTCTCGAGTATCACACTTTGTGGAACGTCTAGTTCCACAACACAGTTGAGATTTGAGTCATGGAGCGATAGCTCCTGATCAAGGAGTTGTGCCTGTTCCAGAGTTCGTGGGAATCCGTCCAAAAGCCATGAGTTGTGATCTTCCTCCCCATCGTTCTGCCCTGAAAGAAGATCTCTCTGTGAAAGTTCGCCAATCACCATCTCTGTCATCAATGCGTCTGGAATCAACTCTCCACGTTCGATGGTCTCCTTGATCTCCTGGCTGTGTGCGATTCTCTGACGGAGCAGGTCACCTGAGCTCAGCGTTGGCAGCTGGATCTGCTTGAGCAGTTTCGAAGTCTGTGTTCCCTTTCCCGAGCCAGGGGCCCCGAGGAGCAGCAGACGGAGAGGTTTTGTGAGGTGGAGGGCCATTGTTTACTGTTTAGCGTTAGCCTACTGCTATTGTTACTGTTACTGTCACTGTCTGTATATCTGTTTGTATTTTGTTGACTTAACAAAAACTCCCAGCCGCGTTTTCAAAAAACCCAGTTTTATTTTATTTTTTTCGTTGCGGGGTCAAATGAACTACGGAGTTATATCGGTGTTAATCGGTGTTAGTTGGACATATGATATACAAACCATCATTCATCCAACAGCTTTTCGTAGAGTTTGTTCAACGCAATGAAGTGAACATTGAGTAAAGTTCTCCATCTGTGACAAATCTCCCTCCAATGTGGTGTTGGGATCCAATTCATATCCAAAGTATCATCGTTCGAAGCTCCAGCGATAAACAGATAAACGTCTAAATCAGACTTTTCACACTCTGTTAATTCTTCCGTTCTTATCTGAGTATAAAGCTTTAGTAAAATTGGTTCAATACATTTGAACGATAATGGCAATGGATCATCGTTCTTTACACAATCCATAACATATTCCATGATTAACGTTCTCCATGGTATTTGTCTCAGTGTGTACTGCTTAGAAGTAGAAGACAGAAGTAAATTCAATTTCAACTCTTGAATAAATAAATCCATTGTCATATGATGATCTTTCTTTAAAGTATATTCCAATGTCTTGTATTCAAATTCTGTATAGCTGATGTTTGATAACGATTCTCTTATATGAATCAATAGAATTTGATTCATTAGACATTCCCAATTCTTTAAATATTCTTCTAAATCATTGGTATATCCAAACTTCAAATTCATACCAATACATAATCTATTGAACAAATGTTGAACTTGTTCAACATATTCTGATGTATCGACATCTGATTCGTATAACGATATAACAATTTTATAATCTTTATCTGAAAGAATTATACCAACACTTTGGAATAACTTCATATTCAATTCAATAATCTTAGATCTGTTTATAACAGAATTATACAATTTACAATCATTAACCATCTGTTTAAAAGTTTGCATTCCAATTTGTTCCATTGTATCTTGTATGATATTGACATTAACATAATTATGATCATCCAATATCAATTGTAATCTAAACTTTCTCCATTCCAAAAGTGTGAATCCCGGTGGGATAACAATAGATGAAGTGTTATCTGTATTTATAGTCATATGACTATGACTATTATTAGATGTCTTATGACAGTTATATTCATCATAAAGATGATCAATAATCTCTTCAAATGACAACTTTAATCCATCATATGACATATTCACCAGTCTTAATCTCTTATCACTTTGTATTATCTGTCTTTCCATAAGACTCTTATGATTAGTATAACTCTTATACCTTCTTACAATGTCACTATTCTCATCATTACTATAACTCTCAATACAAATCTCATTTTGTAATATACCAATGACTTCTAACAAGATCATATAAGAACGTATAAGATGAAGATGAATGATAATCCTAAAGATGGTTACATAGGATTTGAATTCATATTGAAATGATAAAGCTAAATTTGACGTCTTATAACTTTGATCATTTACCGATGATAAGACCAATTTTTTGAAAAGGAATAAAACAAATTGAGATCTTTTGATCAAGTGAGTTGTCATTAGACAATTGTAGAACTCATCATTATCATACGGTAATTCTTTAACCAAGGAGTATATCACATCGTTATTAATCAAATTCTTTGTATCCATATTACCAATACGAGTATTGAAAACTTGATCAAATATTGATCTATTATTAATGTCATTTGCACTATAATAATCAGAGATTATCAATGGTATAGTCAATAGACTTCTGCTTAAAGATATATCATGATCATTAGACGTTATTCCCAGTAAAAACTGTTCAATTGCAGATTGTAGTTCATTACAATTCATAACTTGTTTAACATCTTCAAATGACATCGTTTGAATCTTTTCAATGGATGATCTTATAAAGATTGAACCTGTCAGTATATTTACTACTTCACAAAATGGTTTATCTCTTCTTCTTCTTTCTCTTCTTCTTTGTCTTAATCTTCTTAATCTCTGTACATCTGTAACTCCCCCACCAGAACCCCCACTGTTAGTCAATGGCTCATTACCAACCGTATCAATCCGTCTATTCCAAATTCTTTCATCATTGGAAAATCTCTTTGCCCTTTGTCTCTTAATCTCCAATTGTTCACATCTTCTATAATGGGCATTGGAAAGTTTTGCCTCAAAGATCGATCTACTTTGTACCAATTCTGCATTTTTGGCCAATTTCCAATTCTTTAATCTTTCAATCACTTCACTAGCAGATGGAGGTCTTCTTCGTGTTTCTCTTCTTTCCTTATCATGAAGAGATTTATCTTCTTTCTTCATATGACTATGACTTTTGTTATCTGATGACGAAGAAGAACAAGACCCCTTGGTCTTACGATACCTATCATGCCGATGACTTCTTCCTTCATGTCTTCTTCCATTAGTAGTACACTCTGTACTAGAACAAGGTGTGAGTCTCTCCAGGATATGCTTTGGTGGAGAGAGCATCACTATCACAGATTATGGTATATCTCTACTTTGTCAATCGGTAGAGAATGATGACTATATCCCGTTTTCTGATAAGCAACTAATTTTAATCTATTCGATTACGTAATGGTGAAAAAGATTGTGTCATAAAACACCCCCTGATTATGTCACATTTACGTAGACTTCCTAATAGGGTAATGCTAAATTACTCTATAAAACTTTTGTATATGAATTATCACTATGTATATGAATTATAATCATTGTTCAACCTTCTTCTTTCTAAAAGACAACAATCTATTCTTCCAATTATTACGACCTGGGATTCTAACATCATTAGTGGTATTAGTTGAAGTTGTATGATGACTGCTCAAAATGTTCCCATTAGAAGTAATACATGATCTTAATACATCTTGACCTGTTATTGGTAATGAAAGGGTTTCATTCAATTGGTTATTATCATAAGAAGTTTGAGATGAATTTGTATTGACATTAACAGACGAAAAATCAGAAGTTGTTCTATTCATTAGAGAAAGTTCAGCTTCTGATACAACGTTAAGACCGCGTATATTCTCACTTTCTTCCTTATTAACAGATGTTAAACTTCCATGTTCTGAATTCAAAAATTTGTAATAGATATTCTCACGGAGTAATTGTAAGACAACGTTCTTTGCAGGTAACAATATAGAAGGTGAATGATAAAGAATCTTGTTATTCTCATATTCTTTCATCAAATCGTTATAAACGTCATCTGGTAAGTTAATTTCAAAAGGTGAATCTCTAGAAACATAAGTCGTAACAATCTCTTTAAATTTGTTCTCCAATTCAAGTTTTAACTGTTCTCTAATCTCAAAAGATGTTGATTCTAAAAAACTTGGTCTTCTACTACCACCGATATTTCTATTCATGTTCATATTCGTCTCATTTATACTTGGTCTTCTCTGTTCCATCAAATGTTCCTGTATACTTGGTCTTCTCTGTTCCATCAAATGTTCCTGTATACTTGGTCTTCTCTGTTCTGTAATAAACGCTGCATTTGCAGAACCTCTTCTATCAAAACTAAACTGTCTGCTTTGTCTATATTGTCTCTGTTGTAATTCCATTGCAATGCTATTCTTCTTCTCAACGTAGCATATACAATCCTTATGATGATGAGATTCATGTTCATCTTTCTTCTTATTATTATTATTATTATTATTATTATTATTATTGTCATTGTCATTGTCATTATTCATTTCATTATTAGTAGCAGATGGACCACCTGTAACTTCAAAATCATTCGTACGATATGAAGGTTTAAACATACTCCATTGAGAATGATACGAAGAAGTATCAGAGTTATTACTAACGATACTTTCATTGTTCAAAATAGCATCATTATCCACTATAGACCTCGTATCTATATCATCCGAGGATCTTATGAAATGTGGGATTGTTAATTCATTAACCAATTTGTTTATATCATTTTCATCCAATGAATGTATTGAATCTATTCTATCTTTTGACAATTGATCGTTGACTTCATCTTCTTCACCATCTAACCCAGTCTGGATAGTAGCACCTGTTTCTATCTCTCCAACTTCTGATATAGACATCTGTCTATTCTTAGTACTGTTACTCATAACAGTATCATCTTTACATTTTAATATTGAACTCTGTCTTTTAAAGATCTTATTCCAAATTTTTTCATAATGATAGATCTGTATCAAAAATTTCAAATTCTCTATACAATGAGAATTCATAATATAATCTTCAAAATTATCATATGTAAAGTATCCTTTTTTTTGTAATTCGAATGCAGAATTATGACGAGGAATATCATGATTTGTTGTTGCTGTTGCTGTTATTGATGTGTTCGATCTGTTTAATTTGAAACTTACCGGGTTGAAATCCTGTGGACTGTTGACCAACTTGTTGTAGTAATCCTCACAGCACTGGTTGATGAGATATTCCAACGAGGGTACTTTATCCCTCTGTGATGGCTGTGGTGGCATTAAAAATGTGTTTGTTGCTATGTAATGTGTGTTTGTTGAATGAGTGTGAGACGAGCTAGCTGAAGTCTGGTTTGTACTGTGATGCCTTAGCTGTAGTATAGGAATGAAGACAAAGAAGTTAATACAAGTTATGATTCCTCCTTTGAATTATTCAAAAATTGTAATTTGACGTTTGAGTATTGGAATGGAATAAAAAAGTTAACGATCAAATCGACAATCATCGATTATAATTCAGCTGCTAATTGGTGGATGTCCAGCCAATTTGTGGTATATTGGAGAACTGAACAATAAGTTATAGAATTGAGACCAAATTGAGAATGTTGCAACGTCCAAATATTTATTACTTGTACCAATTATTCGTAACCTCACAAGCTCGTGACTTTCCCTTCCCAAATGACAACAATGTTAAAGAAAAAAATCCGGTAAACTGGCAAAAAATCCGTAACGAAAACCGAAAAACCGAAAAATCTCACCAAATTGCACCAGAGAAGCCAAACGAGGAAGGAAAAAGAAACGACTGGGGAAGGAAAAAGAAACGCGGGCTGCAGGTGCAGTGTTCTTTCAAGCTTACAGCTGTAACACGCTACTATGGCCAAATATTACAGTTGGCTGACGGGTGGTGTTACGGAGCTGTGTGCAAGTCCGTAAAGCTGTGCCTTGACAGCTTGAATGAGGGTGTCTCAAGAAGCCATTCGAGTAGTTTACTCAAACTACTAAAGGCGAGGCTGCGAGCCAATCAGTTGAGGGCTTCACTCCCCCTTTCTTTTTCATCCATTCCGCGGACCACCAAAAAGGACATGAACAGCGTTATCAGCTGGTGCAGCAAATAGTTTTTTTTTTGTAGGGAGCATCTGGTGTTTTTTTTTCACACATTCCGCCTTCTGTTGCATGAAAAAGAAACTTCTGTGCTTTTGTGCGGTTTGCTTCTAGAAGACTTTTATGGTCCGTTTACAGTTGTGCAACGTTATAAGCGTTCAATCTGATCGATCAGGGGATCGACGTACAACCAGCAGAATCAACAGAATGTGTGACCCGTGCAATGGTCATAGTTAAAAGGAGGAGTTATAAATTACACGTCACGCTTCTCAATTCACTCCTTACATTGGAATCGTACAATACAAACCGTTATATATTAGAGACGTTGCATGTGTCTAAAACACCCGTGTTTTGCTCAATCAATTGAGAAATGCAGTTCTGATATCTGACGATGAACTTATATCATAGAGTTCAATATCACCATCACCATCTCTTTTACCACGCCCACCTGCTCTACGCCCACCAGTGCCACTTTTACGGCTATAACCCCCATTCATACTATCCACACGTCTGGCTGTATATCCTTTCCTTTGAGGGGCCCATGAAGGTCTCTCCATATCCCTTGTCTCATACCAATACGGTAAACAACTATCACTTGACCCCCAGTTAAAATCGCTTGCCAATTTACAAGTACACCTTAGATTTGCCCTTTTATCCAATTCCCTTGGACATTGAGTATGTGGCATATGATGATATCCAGTATCATCGAAATAGAAAACTTTTGATCTATCAACCATATATGAGACTGCTAAAGTATGAATAGGTGCATCTCCCCATCTGTTATAGAAAAACCCTCCATTAGATTCTAAATGTTGGAAATATTCTTCATATTCTTTTGATCTAAACCAATCCAAATCTCCTAGTTCAAAATTTGACCAATAATGACAATAGTTAAAAGTTTTACCTTTATCTTGTGTTATGAATTCGATTTGATTATTCTTTGATACATATTCAGGTTTCATTTCATTAAAGAATTTACTCGTCTCTTCAAATAATCCATCAACAGTTCCACCTAATTCGTGTAATGACATTGTAAACCCATAGATCAATTCATTATCACTCATATGTTTGAAATAGTCAAATGTCAAATCACAGTTGAACCGAATGTTTGGTTCAACCCTCCAATAGTATCTATAATCTTGTAATTCTTTCAACTTGTAGAAAAAACCAGAGTTAAATCGACACATGAATCTATAACTTTCAGATCCACCATATTTTATATTTTGCTTCTGCATTTTCTCTCTTACTAAAAGAGCTTTTGAAGTATCGATATGTTTTGGATATGACCACATTGGATCACTTGGTATATGTACGAATTTAACATTCTTAGAACTTATCAAATTTGAAACTTCTAATTTAAAAATCTCTGTAAACGGTTCATCATTTGCAAAAACCCAATCATAATGATAAAGTCTATTGAACCTTCTTTCAACAGATCTTATCGATTCAAGCATCCCATAGAGTTCTTCATTCCTTACCAATGAAAAAAATGTACCATTTGCCCTTTGATATTGTGATTCATTATCATTATCAATTGACAACGTATTATGATGATCTTCATCGGTATCAGGTGATAAAATTACAGGATAATCATCCTTTGTTAGAATATTGGGTATCAGTTGGAAATTCGTATAGTTCTCCCTTGTAAGATGTTCATTTGGATAGAGAATCTGTAATACTTTAAGATGTATGGATCGTTGAAGATAATCAATTGCCAATTTATGATGATTTGACCTTATTGAGAAAATGGTGGATAATATTAAACATAGTGAGATGGTTATGATAACAAATAACCGAGGACGTTTAAATATTCTTAGATTTAAACTCATTATACCGTAAAATATCTGTAAAATTGATCTAGTTTTAATGTCATTTGATCAAAATGTACTGATTTGATTCTTATTGTTGTGATTATACAATTGGGAAGTAAATTACGAGGGTAGTACAAGTCGGAAATAAATGTATATTACATAAGCTTGATTATATAAGCAATGTCACGTGATGCTATAAGAGTATAATCATCATTGTTTAATGCCAATTTCACTATTTAATAGAAATATGACTACATTGTGAATGACCAATGACATCATGTAATATACTGATCAATAATATTGTAACTCTTTTGAAGGAAATGGCTGCATTTCAAATAAAAGCTCTCATTGCTAACTATGAATTTGTTGTTTGTTAATGGCTGCATCAATGAGAGCTTTATCTTGTCAATGCAGCCCATTAAACAATAGTCAATAGTCAAAAGTGTATAGTTAATATGGATTATTCGCTATAAATACAGAGGATGATGTTCATTATCCTCAAATTTTATCAACTCTTGACATATATCTAAGAAATAGTATCTTTATGAATTGAAGATGACAAACAATATAACTAACCTATTGACCATAATTCTTGTCTTGGTATTCCATAGAAGTCTATTCTTCTTGTGTAATGGAGATGATATCATTAACAATGGACCATTAATGGTTATGGCTGATGAAATTGACGAAAATGAGAATAACAATAGTCAACCAATCAGACCCAAAAATGTTGCAGTTTATTGGGGACAAGCACCAGAGTTGGATGATGATGATGATGATGATATAAACACCCATGGTTTAAGACAAAAGAGCCTTTATCATTATTGTTCTTTGGATTCGGTCGATATTGTAAACCTTGCATTTGTTTCACAATTTGGTTCAAAGTATCTTCCCAAAAAGCATCAAAAGGATGGATTTATAATTAACCTTTCAAATGAATGTCATTATAATAATGATAATAATGATGGTCATGGGTTAATTACATGTCCAAATGTTTCAAAAGATATTAAAAAATGTCAAGCATTAGGTAAGAAAATTTTGTTATCAATTGGTGGTGAGAATAATCCAAATCAACCATATGGATTCAAAGATGATGAAGAAGGTGAACAATTTGCACACATCTTGTGGAATTCATTTGGTGAAATGTCATCATCCGATAGTTATAGACCATTTGGTGATGCAGTTGTTGATGGGTTTGATTTTGATATTGAGACTAAAGATCAAATTGGATATCTAGCATTGGCAAATGAACTTAAAAAATTGACTGATCAATCATCATCGTCAAATGGTAAGAAATATTTATTCACAGCAGCTCCACAATGTGTATTACCAGATGAGACGATGTCCAAGTTGATTGAAAATTTTGAATTTGATGCTCTTTTTATACAATTCTATAACAATGAACAATGTGAAGTTATAAATCATCAAAATAAAATTGGTAAAGGCTTCAATTTTAACGAATGGAAAGATTATACTCTAAAATTGGGACATTCGAATACAAAGTTGTTCATCGGATTACCAGCAGATGATAAAGCTGCAAGCTCTGGATTCGTCTCGGATCTAACGCAGTTGGTTTCTGTGATTGATGGAATCAGTCAGGATGAACAGTCGAATGAGATGTTTGGTGGTTTGATGTATTGGGATGCAACTCATGGGTTTTATACGGATGGTGATAATCTATCGTCCTCGTCAGATTCGTTGAGCCAGCTGAGCAAATCAGATTCAAATGAAGTTGTTGACATCAATTCGGATAAAACAACACCGTACATCACCAAATCTGTTGGATTCTTACTTGGACTCGGTATAGGTGCATTGTTGGCAGGCTCGGGATCAAGCTCAGGATCAGGATCTTGTGGAAGTTGTCATAGTCATCCTGATCATTACAGCCAGCCTGGGTATTACAACCATCCTGATTATCGTTATCGCCATGGATCATCAGGGTCATCATCATCATCTTCTTCTTCTGGTTATAGAGGATCATCATCCAGTTCTAATTCATCAACTTCCGGATCTTCCGGATCTTCTGGATCTTCTCGTTCATCTTACAAAAATTCATCTCCAGATGCATTGACCCCAAAAGGTGTTTCACCAGTCGCAACGTATGCTTTGATGATATCAATGGTTTGGGTTTTAATATGAATATAAACACCAGTGAATTAAATATGTATATAATTCGTATTATATAATCGCTGACTAAGAGAAAAGATAACCTTTTAATATTATGACGTCATAATTTAAAATATAAAAAGAATCATAAACATGAATCTGATTTGATAAACATTATAAGCAGACGTAGACGTGAGATCTCATATCACTTTGTTGGTTCCAGACATGATTCAAAGTTACAATTCAGTGCATTATCCACTAAACAATCACCACTATTAGCACCGTATGGAGTAGTAACACCTTGTGTTGGACCGTTCAAGTTTA
>JAJLRR010000073.1:0-50817 GCA_030567175.1 Williopsis lachancei
TATATATATATAAAACCTTACTGGTCCAATCGGTTTGAAATAGATCAGAAGGAGAAGACTTACATATACAGACAGTATATACTGGTTCTATATGGCACTAGATTATATATAATTGGATCGTATATTCAGTAACAGAGAAGATCAGTATACAAATAATTGTAATTTATAAATTACCTCCTGCTGATCAAAAAGCACAGCACTAGGAATTCTCTATGAAATTTGTACGGGTACATCAACAGGCATACAGCCTTACAGATGTGTACATGCTGAATGTACACAGCTGCCTATATGGCCCATTAGTATGGCGGAGATTGTGTTCTGTGCAGTTGTTCGGCGGAGAGATGGCACAGAAGAGCTATCTAACATGCTATATAAGCTCTGCTTGTTGATGGTAATGGTTGGTGCTCTGGTTTTGCACTGGCATTGCCAGTGCTCGGCCGAAGGAGTTTATCCGTCTGCTGCCTTGGTCCATGCAGCTGGACAGCACAGATAACTTCTGAGTAGGTATACGTGTACTGGTACAGTGGGCGTCTCAAACTGGGCCAAGAGAGTACGGATCTACCATAACACGAGCAGACGCCATCCGCTGGGAAGCCACTTGTTTTGCAGCTTCACACACAAATGGCCGAGCACAGGAGATCTGCATCTGGCCGCCATTTCTGTTGATCTCCGACTCAACTGGGCAGATCTCCAGCATCTTGATCTTCTTCTCCCTCTTCAACTTGTTCTTTTCTCTGCTCCGCCCGCGGCTCGATGCATCTTCTGCCGCGGCAAGACGCCTAATTTTTTAAGGCGGCCAGTTTCTCACCAGGCTGCTGGTATATTTAAGCTATCTTCACTGGATATGACTACAATGAGGCAGGGCTAAACGAATTATAAGCGCCTGTACTGCAAATCGGTATTCCTTGGACTGAAATAGACGTCAATGTTATATATAGTTAACCAATTAATTGGTCAATTATTTTTTCATTCTGTTTTCGAACATCTGCATTGTATTGGATTGATGCTATAACTATTAAATAAAATACTCTTCGGTTAGATTACTTCCACATGATGGATTTATTGACTACAACTAGTACTTTAGTATTATAATTAACAATCTAATTTTAAAAGGCTGAATATATCGTCAATGGATTTAAGCGTCAACGTACATCGACTGGGATGAAACGTACATCATTTACATTAAATTATATTTATGAATTAATATATCTATTAAAAGCCGGAGTTAAAAAGAACATAGAACTAGCATGTTATATGAGATATATCTTCTAAACTTGTAATAGACTTTGAAATAGGCAATTGTATATTCCAAGACATAGTCATAATTATAGTCGTAATCATTTGACTTAACTTATACAACTGTAAAAAATACCCTAAAGCGTCAATGGACATATATCAACATATATCAACATTCTCTGCATAAGACAAAGAATATATAATTTCTTTGTATTAAACTATTAACCTCGATTCAAATGTTTATATAAATTAATTCAAGTCCAGGGCCTCTTACCATTTGAGTATACGGTTAAAGCATTAAGGGACCCTCGTATCCGGATATTTATCTTAAAGTTCATTGGGCTGCAGGTGGTCCAGACCATTTTAAATCTATTCAGATATATGCAATGCATATGATCTACAGTTGTATTAATAATTATAATTAAATATAATTGATGATTTATATAAACTTTAATTATAAGACAACCAGGGATAAAACACCGATGGTCAAAAGTCCGATACTAAGACCGTTAAAGACTCTGTTTGGATTCATAGAATGAGATCCACCTTCCAAAGTCGTGATTGCAATGATTGAACTGGTTGATGAAGTTAAACTGATTGAACCTTGATCATTATATTTAGTAGTACTACCACTAGTATAAGTCATTTGACATTTGGAACATGGAACTGTGATCAACGTTGTCTTAACTTCATCATCGGTGGTTATGGTTGTCAAGATAAGATCTGAAGTAAAACTTCCACTTACAACTTGAGTCTTAATAATACCTTCATCATCCGTTGTGGTATAAGTAAAGCATGGGACTGTTGAAGTTAAAGATTCAACATTTGTCTTTGTCTTTGTTGAAACCATTTCAAAAGTTGTTGTGTTGTTATCCAAAGTACTGCTTGTATTCGATGCAATGGACAATGACGATGCATCTTTTTCAAGAGTAAAGCTAAAATCTAATTCCTTTATTGTTCTTTTAAACAATTTTTTACCATCTCTTGTTGTGATAATAACGTGTAAATTTGAAACATAAGGTGCCTTATCAATAGCCCTTGTAATGATAGATAATATTAATTCTTGATCTTCATCAATCGATCTATCTATTGATATATCAAATCTATAATCTGAAATTGAACCTTCTGATAATTCAACAATCTCAGACCCATTCTCTATTGACAATTGAACATCAGAATAAATATATCCCTTGTTCAAGGGATTAGATCCAATGAATTCAACTGAACTCCATGGTCCAAGATTACCTGGAAGGTGTAATTCCCAATGTGGTTGTCCATTGATATAATCTCCGATGAAATATGGCGTTGCAGTGGATGATGAGGAGGAAGAAGATAATGAAGATGTAGACAAAGAAGAAGAAGAAGAAGTAGTAGTAGTACTGTTGACTGTAGTTGAGCTGTATGACTCTGAAATATCAGAAGTTATATCAGAAGTTATACGAGAAGCTGATCTTTGAGATGATGAAGAACATGAGATGCTTGAATTGGTGGATGTAGATGTATCATTTGAGTATAATGAAGATGACAGTGACAAGAAAGATGAGGAGAAAGATGAAGATGTCAATGAAGATGAAGCTTCATAAGACGAGGTGATTGATAAGACAGAAGTGATACGTGAAGCACTTCTTTGTGAGGTTGATGCACAAGTTCCTGATGATTGTTCAGATGAAGAAGAAGACGTTGCTTCACTGATTGAGGAAGGAGGAGAAGATGAAGATGGAGCAGAAGAAGCAGAAGATGAGGTATCAGAAGCAGAAGAAGAAACATAGTTCTCATCAACAGCCTGAACGACAATAGGAATCATCTGTCCATGATCCAACTTACGATCACCCATCCCTAGATAAGACAACAACTGAGTAATGACATCGTCATGAGTAGTTATTGAAATGACAAATTCTTCATCTTCTGAAAATAATTCATTCATAAAGGACACTGCACGAGATTGAACATTTGCCTTTTTTTCTCTTGAATCCGCCTTCCATAATTCATCATTCTCACTAAATCCATCTTCAAATAAAACAGCTGGATAATTCCCCTTGATCCATATTTTTGAATGACGTTCATAAGAGGTATAAAACCCATATCTTTCTCTTAAATTCTCAACGACAATGGCAGATGTCTTATCTCCCCATGTTAAGGAATGAGTATGAAGAGTTCTTTGTAAAGGAGATGTGTATTGTGACGCAGGGTAAGGAGCACCTGAATCCTGGATAAGTCCATTCCACATCGTTGAAAGATCCTGGATCTGTTTAATACCCGTTGTGGTCAAATCATCGTCAAATAAGGTGATGTTCCCATAAGTGTCCTTGATACCAACTTGGTCCCATTGATCGTCTGTCAATTGACTCTTTACGACGTTATGATCTGCTTCTCCATGTCTTTGGATAAAAATCAACTTATGGGACTCACCATCTGTTGTACGATCTTTTAGATCTTGGAGTAATGAATCCCAAGTAAATTCTGGTAAAAGACCAAAATTTGATAGTTCGGTGGTTATAACATCTGGATCGTTAAACTGTTGGAAATAGTTTTGTGAAGTGAACGTGAATGATTTAAGATCCTGTGCATAGACACTAAGAGAATAAGCGAGTGTAAATAACACACTTTTAGCGAAGAACATCGTAAGGCGGTGGATCTATGGATGGTGATATAGGAGACATGGCCTAAATATCAGAGGATCTGAGGACCCTTAAATGCTATTCATCCATCTTTCTCGAGGTCCAATCCTTCTGGTACACACGTGCTTACTGTTTACAGCCGTGATCTGATACAGAGCTGTTCGAGGATGTTGAGGAAAGATTCAAAACGTTGGCTGTAGAAAGCTGCACACGTTGGCAACGGCCATCATCTCTTGGTTTCTTAGCTCACAGTTCGGTATTCTTTACGATGAATTCCATCTAAATCGGGAAACAATTTATTGCATACACGTGGATATTTAAAGATTACTGTCATACTAAAGAACAATTTCGCGTATTAAATGTGTGAAAGTAGGGTAACCCCTAATTGTCGGACTTTAAAGAAACAATTTAACTCCGATTTAGTACTATAATGATACTTTGAATATAAAACTGTCCATTGACTAAAAATATACATATTTCTAATTCATCTATTCCAAAAGAAGTCTTTTAATAGATCTTCTTCATGTAAGATCCAATCGATTTGATCCTCTCTAATATTTGTATTATTTACATTTTCAATGTCATATACATCTGGAGTTATAACTTCATTATCTTGGTTAAATTCATTGTTATTATTAGCAGTATCCTGTTCAAAATGACAAAATTGGTTCATCAATTCTTGATCATTAATCTCAACATTATCTTTTGAATTTTCTTGTTCATAAACAATTTGTCTTTGTCTTTCAATTTCTTCACCATTAAGAAATACATTTATCTGTTCCAATAATCTTATTTCATATTCTGTTGGTTCGATTCCGACATGTGGTATTATTTTATCGTTATCTTTATATATACACTGTTGTGTATTATTCAACATTGAAGATGAACAATTCTGTCTCTTTGTAGTCTGTATAATCATAGCTTCATCTTCCCTTGCACGTTTTGAAATATTTCTACAAAGACGTTCTTCTCCAATATGTAAACCATCTGACTTTTTGCTTAATTCTAAACTTCTTTCATATATAGAATTCGAATCCCAATATGGAAGAACTTCTGAATTATAATGGCATGGATAACGTCCTTGTGGTTTGAGATTGATCAATTCATCATTCAAATGAGAACAATAGTTCTGACGATTATCCTTGATGCATTGGATACAGAACAACCCTGTTTTAGTACGATCTTCTGGTGTGATAAACATTGTTAGTTGTTTGGTTGTTTAAAGAGAGAACAGAACAAAAGAGAAAGAATTGGGATATTCAGTCCCCTTTTATAATAAAATATAAACTCATGGCTGTATTCATCATACATACCCATTTGTTGATCAAATTGTTGATCAATAAAGTGTCAAAAGTTTGAAAATATCCATTTCACATACTTAAGGATTTTATCCATTAACAAAAAGTTTAAAAAAATGACAGCTTTTCCGATCTACAAGATTTAAAAATGAAAGTAAGTTGATGCAATGTATTACATGAGAAGATTCGTCTAGATTCTTCTCTATGGTAGTTGGTATACAATAATTTACAAGCGAGGAAAAGACCCTGCATAAGCGATCATTCGGTTGCATATTTGCAGATTTTCGAGAATATTTATGTCTCGGTTGTACTGAATAAGAGGAATTGAGGTAAGATTATGAGTGAATAATATGACATATGAGTGCATAAGCGAATTGTTATAAAATGTTGATCAATTGTAAACGTCTCATAGTTCATATGATACAAGGAGTATTTGAATTAATTAATATTAATTAATATATTAATAATATTATTTTATAGTACAGATAAGTATGCCTCTGATTAACTTTTCTGAGAAATAAAACATAAACATTTTCTGAAAGATATTCAATATATTAATTTTAAAATTCTTCTTTTCAATCAAAATTATGGTATATCTGATATATTCAACATTTACTAGTAAGACCATATACTTTTTATCCTATTTGAACGTTTATTTCCGAAAATAACTCAACCTATAGTTTAGGGAATCAGAGCCTCTGATTGGCTAATAAAATTTGGTTTTTGCGCCATATAAAAATTAGTTAACATCGCGCTTGAATATTTGAAGTAAATTAGTCTGTGGTTATTGGACAACGATAATGAATTAAATGACACAAAAGGTTGTCAGAGTTATACAAATTGAATCATTTACACAAAGACAATGTAATTTAATGCAATTTAATTAGAAAGAATTGTAGTCGAGGATACACAAAAAGTTATACAAACTACAATTAACACAAAGAGATATAAACTATATAACTAGGACAACTCCTTTGAAAGTTTTAAATTCTTTCTTTCTTCTTCTTTTCACTTTCTTATAACCTAAGCAACCATTATTCATTATCATTACTGTTATGACTATTGAGATTATAGTATGAGTAAGTTCATTACAACTATATCATATACATTGTTTACTAACATAGTTCTATCAAAAGATATGGATAATTATCAAGATTCTGATGATTGAGATGGTTGATTTTGTCCACATTGACCTGATCTTTTGGAAGATGAATGATTTTACTTTTCTATGTTTCCCAAATGTTGAATGGATTTTAATGAAGTTTGAAGAAAGTACCCCGGCAGTTCTTTTTGATGACTGATTTAAACTGACCACATCTCTTTTTGACTTTCTGATGTTTGAAATGATCTTGATGTTTGATGAAGAGAATCTTGGCTAATTTCTTTTTAGACAACTGATATGGAAGTATTGGTTGAATCACTTCTCTATTGTTCTCATATTCCCCTTTTGGATAGATCTTTGTATTTGAATACTCAAATTGGCTTTACTTCCAAGAACTTTACTAACATTATTATATCCATCAGGTTTATTCGTTAATGATAACGTACTGGTTTCAATTTGATCCAAAAATAGACAAGAGAGCTGAAACTTCTTGAGAATAGATGGTTATCTTTGTTCTTTCTCCAATGGTACATATATTCAGATCTATGATGAATTGTTTTTTTTGTTTCATTGAAGTTTGAAGAAAAGAACCCCGGCAGGTCTTTTCAATGACTGATTGAATCCATTGTTATTCTGATTATTATCATCCATTTTGATCCATTTATGATTCCACCATGACCTTTTTTTTTTGACTTTCTGAGCTGAAATTCTCAGCTTTGTCCACGTTGATTTGATATTTTAATGAAGATGTCTTTTGAAAGTGTCATGTTTCTCACAATACATTACTCCAATTGCTGATATATGTTGAATGTTCAAAGAGATCTGGGTTACTCTCAATGTTCATGATCCATTATTAAAGTTTGTTTTGGTGATGATGTTAATTTCATTTTCAGATAACTGATTTGAAAAATGACTCTATGATGACCCATTTCTACTCTTTGACGTTCGAGAAATATTGATCCTGTCCAAATCATTATGATCTTACTGATTAGATGTGAGAAAAGTATACTCTTCCATGAACTCTGATCTTGAATTGAAGATGGTGATCTTTTTTAGAATTGTGGGTAGATTCTATGAAGTTGAATTGTTTTGCAATGAAAAGGATGATGATTTCATTTGAAGTTTGAAGTTGACCTGGGTAAGTCTTCTGAAGACTGATTATTGATATTCACTGACAACTAAAGTTTATAAAAGATGAACAGCTCGTGTCTGTTCCAATAGTTCACAGAGCTCTTCAAATTGTTCTTGACGATTGATCCTGATCAAATCTTTCTGACTGACATTTGATGCTCCATTGTCCATTAATTTGACAATTATAACCAACAAAGTATTACCCCAGATTCTTTGATTGCTCGTTGAATGCTCGTTGATTGTGAAAGGAAGGGCAAACTCTTTAAAAACATTCACAGCTTCAATTCTGGGCCAAAGATGATGGGCAGGGGATTTGTATTCCATATGGTGTGACCCTTTGGCAGCGTCATACCAGGGCTACTTGGACTATGCTCATAGTCCAGCAGCCGGAATCATCTCTCAGCCTACTGACCTTAAGAGTGAATGACTCTGAAGGTCAAAGCCTCACTTCAGCTCAGGCTTGTACTCCAGCGCTATAACCAATTGACCATCAAAAGAAGTCATATAACCGCTGGATAAATAGCAGTGAGGTGGATGGTTTCCAAAGTGTGAGTGGGACCATCCATCCGGGGTCAAAGATCTTGGTGGCTCACCCTTGAGCATCATCACCTATGGCTTCATCTCATGTAAAAATGGTTAGGGGCCCCGGTACACAGCATATGATGTTTGTTGATTTAGTGGATCCATTGTTAATTAGTTGATGAAGCCTTGAATGTACCTCTTATGGCGGATACCAAAGTGATAGCTCTTCCCCATGGTCCAGTTCTATTGAAACACTGGTTCTTTGCTCTTTCTGAACATGTAGATAATCGTTTCAGTACATTTGTGAATTAGCCGCCCAGTGTATTGTGTAGTTGGAAGAAGAGATAAAGGATTTTAAAAATCAATAAATTGTTGAAGTTAGAATCCTCATCACGTGATAATAAAGTGCTGATGCATTTTACTAATTATTTCGCAGCCTGCGCCTTAAGCGTTTGTTACATGAGTACCTGCAGATTTTTATACAGATAGCATCAATTACTTTGAGATATGGGATATGATGGGGTATTTAATGTTTATAGAGGTAAATGGATAGTAAAATGTGTTTTTAGAGATAATCAATCACCTTACAATCGGATGCTATTCAGCAAAGTGATATTAATACACTTCAGCTTTAGATCTTTGTAGTTCTATCTTTTGTGCTTTGAAGACTACGTCTAAGGAGTTTAACAAGGCAGTTTATAAAAACCTCGCTTATATAAATATAAAAATTAACACTAAACATTCGGATGAGAACAAGAGAATTTAGAACTGAACTCACAATTCTACTTCACTAAATGATCAAATAATTGAACAAATCGTTACAGAGAACAAAGACTGTCATTGAATCTCACGTGTCAATAACATCTTTTTCTTTCTCTTTGTTTACTTTTCACCAAAATAATTCCCTATTTGGGTAAATTTCAGTCTATAACCACAGTTACGGTCAATTATCGATCAAATGTAATATGGATTAATACTCAACCATTGAATATAATTCATTACAAACCATAAGAGAATCATTCAAAAAGAGAAGTAATAACAGAAAGGAACTACACAGAGAGATATGACAATACGAAGTTCAGGTAACCAAAGGATTTATCCATTTAGATCCAATGCATTCGTCCTCTTTGTTATAAGCACTGTAACCAGTGCTAGTGCTAGTTGGGATACACTCTATTCTCCAGGTAAAGACAAGGCGTATCTCAAGTTGAAGAACAATGATATTGTTCTATTGGACTATTCATCGATGCAAACGATCACTGATGGACAAAATTTGAATCAAAAATTGGTTATCTCACCTCCAACTATGAAATCAATTGAGGTTGATGATTTCTCTTTAGCTTTGGCAAATGATGATCTATATGCTTTCTATTCTGGTGATAAAGACAATCAAATGAATACCAAGATGAAAATATCAAGACTTTCAAACGATTTAACGAATTGGATCGATATGAACTATACAACAAAGATACAAAAAGATACAGCTTATTTCTCCGATTCTTCAATCATAACATCATTTGATCAAGATTCACAAAAACAGATGATCTATATCTATGGAGGAAGGTTAAACAACACAGTCACAAATAGGATTCTTGAATTTAATCCAATACAAAACACGCTAAATATGATAATGACAAGCATATCACCAACTGCATTCTATGGAGCATCGAGTACAACGTTGGATCTCAAGACACAAGAAAATATGTTAATTGGAGGTAAGGCATCATCCGGTTGGGTAAGTATGTTTCAAATAGCCATTTGGGAATTTAAATCTTGGACTTTTAAAACAGTAAATCAGGCAAAGTTTAATGTCAATTCAAGGATAAATCCATTGGTATTGAGTGTATTTGGAAACTTTGAAGAGAGTTCAATGGCAAGAAAGATCCTTGTTATTGGTGGAGATTTAGGAGATTCAATGGCTAGTCCATACGTTATGAATTTAAACTTGGTTGATAGATGGGAATGGGAAACGATAAGTGATTCTGGAGACTTTGATGTTAAAGAGTGTCTTGGAGCTGTGACGTATAACAATACGTTGATCAGTATAACAAGGTCTTTGGGAAATAAGAGTGGTTATAGTATAAAGCTGTACGATGTTGATTCGTTCAAACGGAAGGAATCGTTGAATCTGATACCCACAGTGATATCTTCTTCCATGTCATCGTCAGAAATGTCATCACGTTCTAAATCTTCATCACAGGTCTCACACATAGCTACAAATGCAGCGAATATACCATCAGCATCAGCATCAGTATCGATATCATCCTCCTCCATGGTACGACAATCACATAGTTCTAACACTTTACCGATTACTTTGGGTATAGTCATACCGATAGTGTTCATTCTAATCTCATCTATTGCAAGTTTCTTCATATATAGGAAATACTTCAAATCTAAAAAGGATAATTCAGACTCAAGTTCAAACGAATCAGATCCATCTGATTATTATAAGGCAATATCTGAATTTGATAATGAGTCCATTTCAACATGGAATCAAAAGAGAAATGAAATTGAACGTCAAATGATGTATGAATCACCTTCAACCCCATCACTTTCTTTAAAAACAACGACTATGAAAAGACAAAAGGGATCTATTCATACCATGGAACCATTTGCAGAACCAGAGGATTATGAAGATCTTCATGAGTTATCACCACAACAGATGAATCATTCCAATAAATCACGAGCATCGATGATCACTTTGAAGAGTCTGGAGGAGATTGCATCAAAGGATGTTCAAATAGATGAATTCTTATCACAGAGAGATGTACAAGTCTTGATCTCCACAAAGAGAAGATCCGTATTACGTATAACGAATCCTGATAAAGAATGTTTTGATACTGATCAACAATCATCAATCGTTGGATCGGTGGATACGGATGAATCCGATAAAACTGCATTTTTGGACGATAAAGCATTAGAATTGGGTGAAGGTTTTGATTTTGACATTCAAGGGATGTTGAAGAAATTGGATGGAGAAGAGTAGCAAGGTATAACTATATATGAGCTGTATATATATATCAGTGAATGTTATTCGTTGGAACAGATGGAAACATCGAAGTATCTTTTATATTCGTCGAATCCTGGGTAATTGTCTGTTCTCTCTGCTTCTGCTTCTTCTTATCGATTCTTATCTTGAAGATCTGTGTTTCCAACTCAAAGATCCTTGGTTGTTTCTGTATGATCGCATCGAGACTGTTTTCTTGGGCAGTGAGCTCTTTCAATTTGGATTTATCCTCAGCTTCTTGATCCTTTGGATCCTTAGCCTTTTGTTTATCAGAATCAGCATCATCATCACCTTTACCATTAGATTTCCCCGTCCAGCCCTTTGTATAGCTCATCAACTTATCCCAACCGGCATATCTGTTCTTCTCATCCCATCTTAACTTCAAGATCTTGATCTCATGGGCAACAGCAGCTTTTTGCCTCTGTGCTGCGAGATATTCTTCATCGATGGGTATTGCAAAATGTGGGTCTTGTAAATGAGAATCACATGTATAGAAGAAATCGGACTTTAACGTATACAGGTTAGCATATTTGAGGATTGATTCAGAGAATTGATGTCTCGTTATACACTCACCTTCTGATCACTGGTTATAAGGACCGAACAAGTCGGTTTGTAGCAGAACGCACACGGTTTGGCACTTGACTGTGCGACTTTCCGTAGATGGTACTTGTTTGGGAATGTGGACATTGGTACGTCTGGCTGTAGAGTGAATCTGATGAGAAGAGAATAGACTTACGATCTAGCTGATTGTGTTATAAAAGTAAGAGCGATAACCCTATTGGTGCTAAGGTGTTACCCGGACGTTTTTTATCAGGTAGGGCTTTGTTTCTCAACATCCGAGGGTTATCACTGGTCGGTACTGGCAATGTCGAATAGAAGTAGCGGAATGTAAGGACTGTACTCTGTGGACAATTAACCAGTATAAACACCCACCAGTTATTCGAAACCATTAAAAAGAAGTACATCAGCCCTTCTACATCGATCCATGAACCATAACGACTGGGGTGTACCATATGTCAGCTACAAATTGATGTCTCATCTGTCATGTCACCCACCGCCTGAAATATTTGATCGAAATTATTTTGACCTGCCGCATCGTATACACTTCGCGTCCTTCGGCATCGAGCCTGACATGGGAGGCCTGCTAAGTACCGTACAGCTAGAACAACTCTTCCCTGCCTAGCTGCCGCCCCCTGAAAATTCGTGCTTTCCTTTTGCCTTCTAAATTCTATCTCTACTCTTCCCAGCTCAGCTGGCCGGGATACGCGCAGTGGATTCTCACCGTAGTGAAAAACAAAAAACAAACGAGGCGAGAAGAGAGGTAAACAACGTCTTAGTATACAGTTGTTACAAAGTAGGGCTCCCAAGTAATGAATACGATACTGCAGTTGGAGAGCTATACACTGTACAGAGAGTAGACAACGAGAGTACACCTTGGGGATACAAATCTTCTTAACCTCCCAGATGTGCTCACAGTTATAGCCAGTGGTCGGTCTTGTTATCAGCCTTCCTTATACCTCCAACTGACGTGTTTCGGTCGTGTCGCAAGCGAGAATTACTGGCTGAACACCAGCTTACAAACTGCTAACAATATTTAACAGCTGTGTGAAATTTAAATATTTCAAGGTGTGTAACTTTTGCCTGCGGGCAATGTTTTTTTTTTTTCCTTATTCCCAGCCTAATTCTTCATCGGCTTATTTCTTTCAGCGCTGCGATCAGCTTCCTCATTTTTATCATCAAGAACCCAAAAAAAAAACAAAAATAACAATAATTATTAGCTGCTCCCCTTCTCCCCTGTTTCCTGTTGTTTTTTTTGTTTGCCGCCACGTTAGAAAATTTCTCTGTTACACTCTGGATAAAACAACACAGGGTACCACAACAGACCAGCAAACTAAACCAACCAGCCAGCCAACCACCGAGCTGGATCACCAAGGACGACTACCACCACCACCAGCAACTTAGCCGCTGTACTATAGACTCAGCGCTTGGTTCAACAACACCCTCCAGGAAGCCCCCCTCCCTCCTACAACCCGTCTCTCTTCTCACCACAACAGCAAACATTACATACATCAACACAATGGCTGAAGAACCAGAAGCTGACCTCGACTCCATCGTGGACAGACTCCTCGAAGTCAGAGGCTCAAGACCGGGCCAGCCGGTGATGCTCGAAGAGTACGAAATCCGTTTCCTGTGTAAGAAGGCGCGTGAGATCTTCATCCAACAGCCGATCCTCTTGGAACTAGAGGCCCCAATCAAGATTTGTGGTGACATCCACGGACAATACTACGATCTCTTACGACTCTTCGAGTACGGAGGCTTCCCACCAGAATCAAACTACCTCTTCTTGGGTGACTACGTGGATCGTGGAAAACAATCCTTGGAAACCATCTGTCTCCTTTTGGCGTACAAGATCAAATATCCAGAAAACTTCTTCATCTTGAGAGGTAACCACGAATGTGCATCCATCAACCGTATCTACGGGTTCTACGACGAGTGTAAGAGAAGATACAACATCAAGCTTTGGAAGACTTTTACAGATTGTTTCAACTGTCTCCCAATCGCTGCGATCATTGACGAAAAGATCTTTACAATGCACGGTGGTTTATCACCTGACTTGAACTCCATGGAACAGATCAGACGTGTCATGCGTCCAACGGATATTCCAGACGTTGGTTTACTCTGTGACTTGCTATGGTCCGACCCAGATAAAGATATCACAGGATGGTCCGAAAATGACCGTGGTGTCTCCTTCACTTTTGGCCCGGATGTCGTTTCAAGATTCTTACAGAAACACGATATGGATTTGATCTGTAGAGCACATCAAGTTGTGGAAGATGGATATGAGTTCTTCAGCAAAAGACAACTGGTGACGTTGTTCAGTGCTCCAAACTACTGTGGTGAATTTGACAATGCCGGTGCAATGATGAGTGTGGATGAAAGTTTACTCTGTTCTTTCCAAATCTTGAAGCCTGCTGAGAAGAAACCAAAGTATGACTACGAATCAATTGGTCAACAGAGAACAATGACTCCACCAAAGAAGCAGAAAAAACAATCTAAATAAGTTTAATGTCATTCTTCTTTAGTTTGTGTTTTTTTTTATTGCTATTCCAATTGTTGAGAATTCTTAGTATTTCTTTACAATTTCTTGTTTCTTGTTTCTCATTTCTTGCCCTTTTGTTCCTGTTCATTCAACGATCAACTCCTTCTTGCCATTATACATTGTTTCTCTCTCTCTTTTGCAGATTCCGGTCAAATACAATCATCATCATATCAACAGATATTCACAATCATCATATATCATCTTACTCATCACGAAAGACAAATTACGATCATCAACTCAACCACATCTCTTAGTACAAAGTTCATTCATTATACCAACGATCATAGATCATTATCATCATCATTCCACATCACCATAAACATTATCATTTGCTTCCCTTGCTAGCTTTTTACTTCTCTGATGACTCTTTTAACAGTTTAAGTTTTGTTGTTTTCTTTTCTTGATATTTTCAAATCTCTTGACTATGCAAAAATCATACCAATCAGTTATCATATACATCATCATTCTTACATCAAGGAAGTATATGATTATAACTCTTTGCAAAAAAAAGAAGTCTACAACCTTGATTACATTACATTACATCATTCTATCCATGAGATTGAAACAACCATACCTATATCCATTCACTTATTCACTTGTCATTTGATACACTTATACTCTACACATTAAAGGACTATTACATCTTTTTGAAATGAAAAAAGAACGGATGAACTGAAGAGTATCTGTGTTTGAGTGATAATATCCTTGTCAACTTCTTTTGTCTTTAAGTGTCTTCAATCATTATTATTACTTAGACATGCTTTCATTTATAACGAGCATAAGAAGATGAAGTATAAGGATTGCAGTGAAGAAGTGTATGTTTATAAATTTGGAAGCATATCTATTTTATCCTGGTGATGAACTTTCACTTTCATAATTGTTGTTCCTTTCTCTTTCTTTGATCCATCAACCAACCCAGTTATCGATTTATTAATTGATTGTTGTTAATCATAGATATATATATATATCGTACAACAACCAACTGACACTCCATCTGCATTGAAGTTATAGATACAGACATCATAGAATAGGTATAAACCCCTTAGATATATATAACGTTACCAGTTTTCTTTTCTTGCATATGCACATATTATCACATCATTCTAATGTCTAATGAAGAGATTGATTGATTGTGCAATTGAAGATTGGTTTCTATCTAGCTATGTATATAAACACTATGTATAACTGTAAGCTTTGTGTTTTTTTAAAAGAGTCATATTAAAGACGTTTTATTGTCTTTGTGTGTCTCTTTTATTTTATATTTCAAATGCAAGGATGAGGTTATGTTGGATAATTGGAGATTTATGGATCTTTTAGAAATGGATATAATTTGTTAAAGTTGATGGGGGTTTTAGCTTTTATTAGTTTGTTAGTTTTAGTCTTGTGTATAAGTACAATTTTCCTTAGGATAACAAAGATTTGGGGATAGTTTTTGTGCTATTGAGAGATTTGAAGTCAATTCACGATTTTTGGTGTTGTAATCTTCAACATTTGATGTTGGAGTGAATGAAGCTGTGGGAGTGAGATGTTGAATGATTATTTCTTTGAAGGTGAGTAAGGTTTGATGGAAAGGTGATTGGGTATTAGAGTGAGTTTGAGTACGAGCAGTGCGATGTTGGATCTATTAGGGGAGAATATTTTGTATATTACGCTTTTAACAGTATATAATTCAGACTAGTCAGTAGTACACCAGCCGTTGAGCCATCAGGTTCAACAGTACGTTTGTCGATATCGGTGAACCAGGTTTTAATGGAGCATGACTTTTAATTGAAGTTCATGATCTGAGCTAATTCTTGGGTTGCTGATTAGAGACACAACGAGGTGCTGGCTGAATGTTGCAGCTGACTGGTATGTGTGTGCTATAAAGCTGTTATACAAGATATAATGATGTGCTATACGTTTGATGGGGGAGGTTGTGTTGAAGATGCTGTTACAAGAGTATGAGATACTAATTTGCTATGATCAATTGGCTATTATTTTTATATGACTTCTTTTATTATTTTTACTACTACTATTACTATATCTCAATACATTTTATTATTATTACTACCTATAGATTGTAGAACATACGTTCACCATTAGCTGAAGCCTTCAGTTATCAGCGTTGTTCTTTGAATCGATGATCAAAGTACAATTTGCATTTGCATTTGCATTTGCAGTTACAGCACTAACAAATAGTTTATGCTAAGAATCATCCGTACACCAAACCAGTAACCAAGAAAACACAACAGTACGGTTGAATTATTGTGACTGCTACTTCCCAAAATATTTCACTTTTTTTTCTCCATTGAGAATGAATTGCGCTGGGTATTATGAAGAAGTTATGCCAAATCGCGCTATTATTTCCTAATGCGTACACAAAATACGATAAATCCAAACACCATATTGTTTGTTCTCAAATTTCAATTGCGCAAATGTGCCTTGGAAAAGTGAAAAATTAAAACATCAAATTTTTTGATCGTCTGTATTGGTGGTGTTAATACTGGGTTTTGGAATATATACAAGCATTATAGAACAAAATGGTACGTTAAAGATTGGAATAAGGACAATGATGGAGTATCAAGAGATAGTGGATGATCGATAGTTACGGATATACTATTTGAAGTGTGAATTTATCGCTAAATTTGAGCATTATACGGACAGTTGAGTTTTAGAGAAAGAAAGAGAGAATGAGAAATAGAGAGAAGACATATGAGGAGATACGTACGGAGTGAACAATAAAGGAAACGAAGGAGGAATATACTATTGGATATGATGGAGAATCAGTAGACATGGTATACAGTACGAACCTCACAAGTGATGAAGAAAGAGAGCACGAATAGAGGACGTATATCACAAAGATACTGTATGGCCAATACATCATGCACACACAGATAAACGTTAAGCTATATCACAACAAGAGAACAACGAAGCTGTCAATTGCAATAAAAGTGGAGTACAAGATTAAGAAGTTCAACCGAAGAAGAGTTATATCCCTCTCTCTGTGTCACCATCTATCTAAATATCTATCCACTATCATCAACTCTTTTCAACGTCCTATTTATTCAACACAAATTCACCAATACTAACATTTAATCTACAGGTTTTAGTTCAAGATTTGTTGCACCCATCTGCTGCTTCCGAAGCTAAGCAACACAAGCTTAAGACTTTGGTTCAAGCTCCAAGATCCTACTTCATGGATGTCAAGTGTGCTGGTTGTTTGAACATCACCACCGTCTTCTCCCATGCTCAAACCGCTGTCACATGTGACTCATGTGCCACCGTTTTGACCCAACCAACCGGTGGTAAGGCCAAGTTGACTGATGGTTGTTCTTTCAGAAGAAAATAAGCGGATAGATTACTATACTACCCTAACTTATATAAACCAAAAAATGTCAAATCAAAAATAAAATCAAAATGACAAAAAAGATAAAATGAAAAGGAGATAGAGATTAAAGAGAAGAGTGAAAAGTCTTTATAATTTGCATATCATGAACGTCCCATACTCTTTGGGTGTTTATGTCTTTTGGGAAGGTTTTTGTTATTTTTTCTTAGCTATGAACTCTTTCTTCGTTTGTCCTTGTTAATTTAAATTGTTTCTAGAATGTGCAACTGGGTGCTAATTTGTAGAGGATTAACCATTGGTTGAATAGTAAAATATATTGTAGCTCAGGCTGTTATGCTGAACCCCTCCGTAAGTACAATAAGTACTGCAATAAGTAATTGCAACCTTACGCAGGTGCCAACTTGCCGATGTCAGACCGCGACACGTTAAATAAAAAGTTGGCAGGCAGCTCAGATCAGAGAAGCAGGTAAATCGCAAAAGGCCCGTTAAAAAAAGCTCCACCACAAAAAAACACAACACGTCAACACGTTAGATCAACAGCAACAGCAACCGAACAAAACAGCACCAGCAGAATAGCAGCACCAGAATGCAACTACAAAGGCTCATACTCTCGCTGCTCGTCACGGTGGTCTCAATCGCACAGGCACACAACGTGCTCTTGCCGGCCAACGGCAAGCGCTGCTTCTTTGAGCAGCTCAAGAAGAACGATGAACTGGCTGTGAGCTTCCAGTTCGGTAACAGAGATGCTCGTTCGAGCGAGCAATTGACAGGCGACTTCACGGTGTTTGCACCAACGGGTCGTACCCTCAAGACAGAACGTGATGTCTCCCACGGTGACATCTCCGTCAAGGCTACACAGACAGGCAAATACTCGTACTGTTTCTCCAACGAACGTTCGTCGCTCGATACAAAGGACGTTTCATTCAACATCCACGGAGTGGTCTACGTCGACATCAACGACCCTGAGAACGATTCATTAGACGCTGCTGTCAGAAGATTGAGCGTATTGACCTCCGATGTGAAGAACGAACAAGGCTACATTGTCATGAGAGAGAGAACACATAGAAACACCGCTGAGTCCACAAACGACCGTGTCAAATGGTGGTCGATAATGCAGTTGGTGATTGTCGTCTTCAACTCGGCCTTCCAGATCTACTACTTGAAGAGGTTCTTCGAGGTGAAAAGCATTGTTTGAATAGTTGGCTGGGTTATAAAATATATAAAAACACTAGTTTCATTATACTACTTGTAGACAGATCATCATGATCAGTGCCCTTTATGAATGATTTATTGTTGCTGATCTCTTTAATGTCCGATTGAGTTTCGCGAAACCTTTTACCAAAAAAAATCAAAAAATAATCAAAATCACAGCCAAATTGGTTTATCAACACTTTTCAGTACAATCACTTTCTTGTTATATCACGTAATAACCCATCATTAGTAAAATTATTTACCCTTTGCCATCGTCATACACAGGGCGGCTAACCCGCAATTGCATTTGAACAAAGATGAAGTTCTACATAGACGACCTACCCATCCTGTTCCCCTACCCAAGAATATATCCAGAGCAGTATGCCTACATGGCAGATATAAAGAAGACTTTGGATGTGGGCGGCAATGCTATATTAGAAATGCCCTCTGGAACAGGTAAAACTGTATCACTTTTATCATTAACAGTTGCATATCAGATGTTTTATCCAGAACATAGAAAAATCGTCTATTGTTCTCGTACGATGAGTGAGATTGAAAAGGCATTGATCGAATTGAAAGGATTGATGGAATATAGAGCAAGTGAACTTGGTTATACGGAGGATTTTAGAGGCCTTGGATTAACATCGAGAAAGAATTTGTGTCTACATCCACAGGTGAGCAAAGAGAGGAAAGGGACCGTTGTTGATGAGAAATGTAGGCGGATGACAAACGGACTGGCAAAGCATAAGATTGAGGAAAGGGAAAAGGCCAATGGCCAAGGACAGATAGAACAATTACAACAAGAAAATGGAAGTACAGCAGCAGCACAGCCAGTGCCCGAACAGGACATCGAACTGTGCGACTTCCACGAGAACCTGTACCAGCTCGAACCAGATAACCTGGTTCCGCCGGGCGTTTACTCGTTCGAACGACTGGTGGACTACTGCAAGGATCAAAGAACTTGTCCTTATTTCACTGTACGTCGTATGATCCCATTCTGTAACATCATCATCTACTCATACCATTATCTTCTGGACCCGAAGATCTCCGAAAGAGTGTCACAAGAACTATCAAAAGATGCCATCGTCATCTTTGACGAAGCACATAACATTGATAACGTCTGTATAGAATCCTTATCTTTGGATTTGACGAGTGATATGCTTAAAAAGGCATCAAAAGGTGCAAATTCCCTGAATAGAAGGATCGATGAAGTAAAGAAAGTTGATTCGTCAAAATTACAGCAAGAATATGAAAAATTGGTCCAAGGTTTAACAGCGTCAGAAATTATAAATAACGCAAACGAAACAGATATGATAGAAACACCAGTACTGTCCAAAGATCTACTCAAAGAGGCAATACCCGGTAACATAAGAAGAGCTGAACACTTTGTGGCCTTCTTGAAGAGATTTATAGAATACTTGAAGACAAAGATGAAAGTTCTTAGTGTTACATCGGAGACTCCAACAATGTTTCTTCAAAAATTAAAAGAACTGACCTTTATAGAAAGGAAACCTTTGAGGTTCTGTTCAGAGCGATTATCTCTACTGGTGAGAACTTTGGAAATCTCGGATATTGAAGAATACTCCGCGTTGAAAGATATAACCACATTTGCAACATTGGTATCCACTTATGAACAAGGTTTTGCATTGATCTTGGAACCATATGAAACTGAAAATGCAACAGTGCCGAATCCTATACTAAGATTCACTTGCTTGGATGCATCCATAGCGATAAAACCCATATTTGACAAATTTTCATCGGTTATTATCACTTCGGGAACCATTTCTCCTTTGGATATGTATCCAAGGATGTTGAATTTTGAAACAGTCATTCAAGAATCTTATACAATGACTCTTTCTAAAAAATCATTCTTACCAATGATCATCACAAAGGGTTCAGATCAAGTGGCAATATCGTCAAGATTCGAAATTAGAAACGATCCAAGTATCGTTAGAAACTATGGTTCAATGCTTATAGAATTCGCCAAGATAACACCAGATGGATTAGTCGTTTTCTTCCCATCGTATCTATATATGGAGAGTATCATTTCCATGTGGCAATCGATGCATATTCTCGATGAAGTATGGAAATATAAATTGATCCTTGTGGAGACACCCGATGCCCAAGAGACAGCATTGGCTTTGGAGACGTATAGAACTGCTTGTTCAAATGGTCGTGGTGCAGTTCTGTTATCCGTTGCCAGAGGTAAAGTCTCGGAAGGTATTGATTTCGACCATCACTATGGTCGTACGGTTCTTATGATTGGTATCCCTTTCCAATACACGGAATCTAGAATCTTGAAAGCCCGTTTGGAATTCTTAAGAGATCATTATCAAATTAGAGAAAACGATTTCCTCTCTTTCGATGCCATGAGACATGCTGCTCAATGTCTGGGTAGAGTCCTTAGAGGTAAAGACGATTACGGTGTGATGGTGCTAGCTGATCGTCGTTTTGCAAGAAAGAAAGGTCAACTACCAAAATGGATTGCTCAAGGTTTATCAGATGCTGATACTAATTTATCCACGGATATGGCAATTGCAAATGCAAAGCAATTCTTGAGAACATTGGCACAACCACAGGATCCAAAGGATCAAGAAGGTGTATCTATCTGGGATATTGAACAATTGCAACAGTTCCAGTTGGAACAACAGAGTCATTCACTTGGAGATGCAGATGCAGATGGAGATCAACCAATGCTTACACACGAGGAGGAAATGGAACTTGCCGAACTGGAAGGACTTTGAAAATATCACAATAGAATTAAGATTATAAACTTATAAACATCCTTGTTTCAATAGGTCAGATATAAAAATATTTATCATGCATCCATTATCATTATCATGTGATATACAAACTCACTACACATGATACTTGTCATAATTTATAGTAATATATTACATCGTTAATTAAATTTTATGCCATGTAGAGCATCACTCTTCATCTTCGTCACTTTCATCACCTTGTTCCACTTCAATCTCGAAAGAAATCTCCTTATCAGCATCCAAATACGAATCACAAACACACCAGATGGAAAGATCATGATGTCCTGCTCTTGGTACTGTGAACTCCATTTTCACTTTTACTTCCTCCTTGTTTATGATCACCTTCTGGATAGCATAGAGTTCCTTGGACTTGGAGTCTCCAATGACCAACCACCAATTCTCAGTTTTTGGGAATGGATAGAATGGAGCAACAACATCCAAATCTTCAGGATCTTCATCTCTTGAGAGCGTGATAACAATCTCCTTAGGTTCATCTGAGACAATTGGTCCACTTATATCAGAGTGTGAGATCTCAACGTTTGGATATTTGTTCACAAACTCAGCAACTTTGTTCAATGGACGGCCACTCAGTCTCAAGATATCGTCTCTCTGCTCATCTTCAATGGACATGATATCAAACACAGTAGAGACATCGTACTTCTCAGCCCTTGCTATGATTTCGTTGTCAACAAATGGAATCTGCTTCAATGGACTATCATTGTCCCATACACCTTGAACAACCATCTGACAAAGATCCATTGCATATGTAGCATTCAGGTAACCTTCACTGGATAACAGATCAACTGCGGTGTAAAGCAGTGTTAGGATATGCTCCAATACCAACTTTTGATCAGAAACCAAATCTGGTGGAAGGTTAAATCTAGAGAAATGTGCCTGTAATAACACAAATGCCTTGAAGTATGGAGACTCGTATGATACTTCTTGAGAAGATTTGACAGGGACTCTGCTATAGATCTTCTCCAGCAACGAAGACTCATTCTTTCTGATTGGAAGTGCATCAAACTCAGAAGCAGACGTGATGATTTCCAGTATTGATTTCAACTTGGACTTCTTCGTCAGTGAAAGAATCAGCGTTTGCATTGTAATAAATGACACATTATAGTAAGCAGCAACCAACGCGCCATCCAATGGAGAGATCTCATTTTCAGATTCCTCGTCTTCATTCTGATCGTCTTGGTCCTGTTCTTCTAACTCAATGAGTCTAGATTCAGAGAGCTCGTTCAGAGTTTCTTCAACAAGCTCAGTCAGATAAGTCGAAAGACCAAATTGCGAAGCGTCCTTGACACCATAGAAACTTGGATTGGCCTGCAATCTTCTATAGAAATACGAGTAAGTCAACCAGTCAATACAGTCCTGTCTAGAGGTGATCAGACCTGTGCTGATCTCACTCACAAAGGCATCATGAAGATAAACATTCAAGAAACTCTCAATAGGCAACGACTCATTCAAGAACTTTCTGTAGTAATCCTTCTTAGATGCGTTGGTTAAAATCAAGACTTTGTCAGATTCACCATTCTCACTTCTCGAACATCCAGTCATTTCGAGTAGTTCGTTGATCGAATAGTCTATGTATCGATGCTCTTTACCTTCATAGAACTGGGTACTCAAAACAATAACAAGATCAGCAGAAGGGGCAAAGGTTGCTGTGTCCCTTGTGGCAAAAGTCACGCTTAGTGCACCAGCAGATTGTAGCCTTTCCACTGCTTTTCTATCAGACGTTGACATATTCTTATAGTAAAGACCAATTCCAGAGCTCAATAGGTCCTTGATCGTTTCATCGATAACTTTATTGAGTATTGGCTTTATCTCATCGAGCTCAGCATTTAAGAATGAGACATTGTCAGTTTCTGAGAGCCTTGCGAATTCATATGCAATTTGAACACATTGCTGACGAGTCGGGAGGAAGACCAATGAAGTACCGCCTTCAAAGCTCTTAACAGCCAAATAAGCTGGTTTCAGCATTGCCAATATCATCGATGGATTATGATTGATCGCATATGGTTGGAGATGGATCTCAATTGGACGAACCCTATCCTTTGAGGAGAAATTGAAAATATTGGCCTTTGAAGCACCAATCCATTCACCAAAATCACGGCCATTTGCCAAAGATGTACCCAATCCCACTATTCTCAGATCACTTTGCAACTGGGTTGACATGAATCTCATTCTTGAAATGATATTTTCATAGACACATCCCTCAGAGCCATTACCGATAGCTTGAACATCATCAGCAATAAACAACTCAATAGCCTGAACGTTTCTTCTTTGTTTCCAACGACGAGAAATGACGTCGAACTGACGAGGTGTAGAAAGAATCAAATGACAATCTCCCAACATTTTCAAGTTTGCCGTCAATTCATTAGTGAGCTTACCAATCTTCTTCCCACCAGCAATTGAAGAATATTTGCGATTCCAGTCCTTGTACACAGCGTCAAGTTTTTCCTGCGTTGGCAATATATACACTGCACGGCCTTTGTTCTGTTTCCAGTGGTTTAGAATCGACAACTCTGCAATGGCTGTCTTACCAGAGCCCTTTACCGCTCCAACAAATACCGATTCGTTAGATTTGTACACAGCACTGAAAACTTGAGATTGAATCTTGTTGAAGTGCGAGAACTCAAAAGTCTCAATGAACTCTGGAACTTTCAAATCCTCAACTGGAACAGGAGACATGTCCAATAACATCGTTGGAGCTGGGAATTTCTTTGGCAATTTGACAGCATTCAACACCACAGGGATTCTGTATTCACAATGTAGCCATTTCTCAGAGGTCAAAGTAACAAAGTAATTTGGAGGAACAGGCGTTGAAATAGGAACAGTGAAATCGAGAAGATGTTCATTGTTGATGTAACTTCTCTTCACAAGGAACGAGTCACTGAACAGAATCTTCTCACCATTCGTATCCTCAACAAGTAACAAGAATTGCTCAGCATTGTGATGGATTCTTGAGTCCCAAGTCCATTCTGGCAAGATGTCCAATTCCACTCTCAATAGACTTGGAGTGATAGTTTGAATAGAGCATTTCAACTGCAATTTCGGGAACTTCTGAACCATTTCCAATGCCCTTCTGGCAAGTGTATCATCACGAATAGCCTGTGCCATCTCACTTGCTTCGGTAAGATGGAAGTATTCTGACCATGGAAGATTTGAACTCTCAGAGTTTCTGATGATCTTAGTTGGACAATCAGGAAATTGTCTAAAAGGTGAGTTTGAAAGCCACATTCTCTTTTCCACCATCTTACAAAGATCTAATACTATCTTTGTTAGACCAGCCCATTGTTTCTTCAAGACAATCTCATAGATAGCTCTCAACAATCTACCAGCAGATTGTGTGATATAGATCATATCAACGTTCAATGCAAATCCATCTAATGATAATCTGGAGATATAAGATTGCAAGAGAACATTTGCCTTGGCTCTTGGATCATTGATATCTTCCTTTATAGGAATTGGTGCTCGTTCGATCAATTTAGTGATTTCTGATTTCTCTTCTTGTCTGATTGGAATCAGTTTGAACTCTGAAGACGATGAGAATATTCTGAAAACATCAATCACAGAAGAGTGTGATTTGAGCTGTTTGTTGTAAAGTGACATGGAGTCATAGCCTATGTAGAAATGTGAAGCAATTCTACCTAATTCTGTAGATGTGACTTTACCCGTAGTTTCATCATAAATAACAAGGTTGTTCTGGTGCAAGATTGCCAATGCTGAATGAATCAAATCCATTCTTTTCCATTCCAACAATTTATCTGATTCATATTCCACACCAACTCTATATATCGCTGGAGAGGAAAGCATTCTGATGTATAGATATGAGAAGCCCAACCAATCAACACCATCATTTAATGAGCTAACTGTACCAAGCACAATCTCAGCGTTCAAATTATCAGCAAGTTTACTCATCAATTGAGATTCTATAGGAAGCTGTTGATTGAGAACTGCAAGATAGTATTGAATTTCCGATTGAGACGTGATAATGATACCTTCACCACTTTCATCATAACGTGGTCTACCGGCTCTTCCGAGCATTTGTAAGATATCTTGAGGTGAAAGTTGAGTCCAATCACCTTTATCTGGTGCATAAACTTCAGTTCCCTTGATGATGACAGTATGAGCAGGTAAATTCACACCCCATGCCAAAGTAGCGGTTGAGACCAAGATTTGAGCATAACCTTCGGCAAATAAGTCTTCAGAAGCTGATCTATCTTCTCTTGAAAGACCAGCATGATGGATAGCAAAACCTGTTGGTAATAGATCTTTTAATCCTTGATCTTTAACTTTTTCAGATTCTTGTCTTAGGATTTCGATGCTTGCAGAGTCAGATTTTAAGAAAAGATTCAACTTGTCTTCTTCTAGCAGTTTATCCCTTAACCATTTTGCTGTTCTAAAAGTATCCTTTCTTGAATGGACAAAGATGATCACTTGGTATTTACCTGCAGCTTCAAGGATCTTATCATAACAAGCCTCATTCATTGCAATAGTCTTTTTGAAGGAGTTTTTCTCTGTTATACCTATGAATTGTTGTGCAAGAGGACATGGTCTATAAGAAGCATCAAAGAAGAATAAACCCTTTGTTTCATCAACTCTTAAGAATCTTGCAACGTCTTTATAGTTGGGTAATGTAGCTGAAAGACCAACGAGTCTAACGTCTCTATTGGTAAATTCCACATTACGGATAGTTCTAGCAACGATACTCTCTAGGACTGGACCTCTTTCATCGTGTAAGAGATGGATTTCATCAATGATTAACAAAGAGACAAGATTTGTATAACTCGTATCTGAATTCTTTCTAGTGATAACATCCCATTTTTCTGGAGTTGTAACAAGGATTTGAGTTTCACTAATCTGTTGTTTTGTTAAATTATGATCACCTGTTAATTCTTCAACTTTAATACCAAATTGTTCCAATCTTCTTTGGAATTCACGTACTTGTTCTTGTACAAGAGCCTTTAAAGGAGCTATATAGACGATTTTAAAATTGTTTAAATCAAACGAACCATCTTCAAGTTTAAAATCTTGTAAAGTTTTCAATATGGTTAACATTGCAACGTTTGTTTTACCTGCACCTGTTGGAGCACAAAGAAGGATATTTTCATTTTCATTAAATGCAATGGGAAACACTTTTGATTGAATTCTGTTTAAAGTTGAAGTTTCACCAGATGGGAATGCAGATCTTGACCATTCTGGAAGATCAGATATTGGAACCAATTTGGCATCTTCAGAAGGAGGTGTAGGTGCTGGAATATGAATTTCTTCATATTTTGGTTTAACACGTTTGAAAGAATTTGGTGGTAGATTGACCTTTGTAGTTGTCATAAGATGAGAACCTTGATCGAATTTTAAATCATCTAGGTTTACAATCTTTGGAATTCTGACATTATTCTGTGTAGATTGATCAATTTTTCTTCTCTTGAGAGTATTGTCATTATCGTTATTATCATCATTGAGCAAATGCTTTAGATTATTTGATTCCAATTGTGCGTATATCTCCAATTTCTCTTTCTCAGAAGCATCTGCAAGTCTTAAGCCGTATGATATCAATGTTCTATTTGAAATGAAGAATTGTTGTAATTCAGGATCTTGGATGATTGTTAAGAGTTGTTGATCAAATTCATGAGATTTTAAACCGTCATTCTCAAAGAGTTCCAATAGTTGTTTTGTTATATTCTGTAATCCAATAGCATCTAATTCAGGTAATGATTTAGAGATAAGTTTCTTCAGATAATTAGGATTCACTTCATGGATTGATAATTTCTCATAATTATGTGATATCTCATCTGTTGTTGTTATAACATCTTCCTCATTTGTAGTGATTTTATCTTCATTATCATCTTCATCTTGTATGAAATCATCCAATCTCGGACCAACGAAATCGTCATCACTTTCACTCTCTGAACCCATAGAATCAGCATCTTCACCATCATCTTCATCATCGATGTTCAATGCAACACCATCTTCATCTCCAACGATCTTATTCTCTATTGTGTCTTCATAATCCGTTAGGTCATTTGCAAATCTCATAGCCTTTGTATAATCAACGTCACTAATGGAAACGTTCAAAGTTTGCTTTATGTTCTTCAATTTGGCATTATCCGTCTCTTTTTCATCCTTCAAGATCTCCAGTACAAGATCTGTGGCACTAATAACGGTCGAATGTGTAACATCTCCACCAAGAAGCGTTGAAATGAGAGATGTTAGATCCTCATAGACTTCCGATGTGATGTTTGTTGAGGGATAGTACTTAAGACTCTGGAGATCCGAATCAAGAAGCGTAGAACTGTTAAGCTTTTGCGGTACTCTTCCTGAGTTCTTTGTACGTTCTCTCTGAACAAATCTATCAGTAACGCTCTTTGCCACAGTCTTGTTCTTCTGCTTCATGTCATCATCAACATCGTCATCGGTTCTTGCTCTGGAACCCATGTCCTTTATGGAAAGTTTACCCGCCATCGACGTCGGTGTCGACATCTCAGCGTCTTTCTGTGGATCTGAACGGTTACTCAGCAGTTTACGATCCTGCCTGAGCACCTGGTTTGCCATTGCCTCATATTTATACTTGGAGTTATCACTCATTGTGTATGGGGATATGTCTATGTGTGAAGCCAATCCTGGCGGATGTCTCTTTATAACGGCGGTCTGATTGTTGGATCTTTTCAAGAGCACAATCGACTTCTCCAATTCTCCTTTTACAACGATGACGTTGTTGAATGCGGTTAAACTGGGATAATAGGGCTTGTTTAAGTACTTTGATGACTAAAAACAAGCTGAAAATATTATGTGTTGATCTTTAGTGTGCGCGACAATTACTTCTTTCGGGCTGGAGACAAATGTTTTAAACATTTAGCTCATCGCTAACAAAGCATCGAGTAAGACAAAGTAAGAAGAAGAAGTTATAAGAAAGATAACCGTTTATGCTCCTTCTACAACTCACAAAACGAACAATGTCCACAAAACCCACTTTTAACATCCATTCTCCAAAGATCACATTGACGCCCGTTGAATCCCAAATCACCACTCTGTTAAAGGACTATACAAATTTCTATAATTCTTCGAATGAGGATCCATTACAATTACGTATAACAGGTGGATGGGTACGTGATAAGTTATTAGGACAAGCTTCAAACGATCTGGATATTGCAATCAATATCTTATCCGGTCAAACGTTTGCAGAGAATCTAACAAAATATCTCAAGACAAATCCACAATATGGTATAAATCCAAGTGGGATCCATACAATTGAAAAAAACCCTGAGAAATCAAAACATCTTGAGACTGCAACCACGAAGCTATATGGACTCGATATCGATTTTGTCAATCTGAGAAGTGAAGAGTATACGGAGAACAGTAGGATCCCTGTGATGAAATTCGGGACACCTGAAGAAGATGCCCTTAGAAGAGATGCAACGTTGAATGCCCTGTTTTATAACATCCAGGAGGATAAAGTTGAAGATCTTACACAGAGAGGGTTAATGGATCTATACAATGGGATATTGAGAACTCCGTTGGAACCAAAGAAGACCTTTTTGGATGATCCATTAAGAGTTTTAAGATTGATTAGATTCTCTAGTAGATTTGGATTTAACATTGATGATGAAACTTTCCAGGCAATGAGGGATAATGAAGTTAGAAGAGCATTGTTGGAGAAGATCTCTAGAGAAAGAGTCGGGGTTGAGATTGCAAAGACTTTTGAGAGTGATCCAATTAGAGGTTTAACACTGTTGTGCGATGCTGATTTGATCAATGTTGTATTCAACTTTGGTTCTATGGATGGAGACGTTAGACAGTTTAATGATGTTGGATTATTGGAGGAATTAGAGAGAAGAGTTTCAATGGAAACTCCAAAGAGAGTTGAAACGGTTCAATTGTTTTTAAAAAGAGACCCATCTTCTCTATCAGAGGTTATTTCATCAATTCTAAACACTGTTCCAATGAAAAGACTCTTTTGGGCAGCAATTGTAACCAAACCATATGGAGATGGGTTAAGATTGGTTGTGAACAAGAAACAAAAGACAATGTCTGCATCGTCTATTGTATTGAAAGAAGGTGTTAAATTCTCCAAGAATGATTCAGAGATCATAAAAAAGATCTTGGATACCGGTAAACAGTTTCAACAGATTGTCCACAGTAATGAATTCAAAAGATCAGAGATTGGAATGTTATTGAGACAGTATGGAGATAATTTTAGACTGGCATTTGTATTGAATCTGTTTGAAGATTTGATGATGGATAATGAATACAATGATATCTTTGCTAAGTATGAAGTATTCTATTCATATGTCAAAGATGAATCACTCGATGAATCCCATATGCTTAAACCATTGGTCGATGGTAAGACGTTGAGTGTTAAACTGGGTAAGAAACCTGGTCCATGGATGTCATCAATCATGGAAAAGATCTTGGTATGGCAATTGGATAACCCTGGGAGATCCGTTGAAGAATGTTTAGACTATATACAAAATGAACTAGTATAGTGATCTATGCATTAATTGAACTATATATTTAGACGTATGTAGAAGTATATTCAATATCCTGTTCAAAATTTGATTCGTTGAATGCCTTAAAATCGAAATATTCAGCCATATCATCCAAAGGTTTTGTCAATGTCAAATCAGGATCGAATAATTCTTCATCATCATCCATACCAAGTGCAGGACCCAAAGTACTTATACTCTTTTGTGCTCTTAGATGGAACTTTCTACCTTGGGTATTGTTCTTTGACTGTGGTTGAACTTCATCAAAGAATGAACCGATGAAATCATCAGGTGGACGATTATCCAATGGTGTCAATTGACGATTAAGTTGTGGGATATTATTCGGTATGGTTATATTTTGAGTATAAGAAGAAATACTTTGATTTCTTGTCAGTTGATTTCTTATTGAAATGGTTGAAGTTATTGAATTCCCAGTATTTGCCCTTTTTCTACGAGACAATGCCTTTTCAAATGCCCTTGTTGCATCGTTATCTTCATACTCATTACTGTTATGAGTAGTATGAGTAGCTTGCTCATCATCAGATGAATAACCAATCATCGATTCAGCATCTCTCTTTGGAGAACAAGATCTATGGGACATTGAAAAAAGATCCGTTGTTGAACTTGAAGCCGAAGAAGAATGTTGTAATATTGCACGTCCATCAGATGAAACGGTCATTACCAATGGAGTTGAATTTTTCTTTGTCAATGTTGAAGTTGAGGGAGATGGTGTAGAATTTGTTGAATTTGACGTCAATACTGATAATTGAACAGGGCGCTTATTCGTATAATGGATCTTATTCGATTGGATCGATGTATTATCCAAAATTGGAGATTCTTGTAATGATAATGCTAATGAAGCTGAAGATGGGGATTTCTTTTGTTTGTTATTGGAAGATAATCTAAAGAGCCGTGATAATCCTTGTTTCTTTGGAGTAGCAATGTCGTTATCGGTATGATAATGAGCATCATCATAACTAACATTATCATTGTCTTTATTCTCAGCGGATAGCATTATTTGATCTTGGAAGCTTTGAACTTTCTTCAATCCATTGACAGAAGAAGAAGTAGACACCTTCTTCTTTGGAGATAGATCAACAAATACAAATTCTTTCTGTTCTCCAGGTATATTTCTTGGTCTTCTTGTTGATCTGTGTGGAGAGAATTCCATATTGGAATATTCTTGTTGAGTAACTTGATTTGTCTTTGGATATTTCTTCAGTTGCCATACTTTACTACTACTACTACTAGTAACAGTACTGTTACTAGTAGTAGTAGTAGTAGTAGCAATAGTATCTGATAAGATATGTTGGTCACTGATTGGATCTTTAGTGTTCAGTAGCTTCATGATGGTAATATGGTATGTGTAGTATGTATATGGTATATAATGCAATGATCAGTACATAGTACTACCCCTATACTTAAATAGTAGTGAATAGTAATACCAGTTGATACGATAAGCAATGGATTTGTAGTAGAAGTATGACAAAGACAATGACAATGACAATGACAATGTTAAAGATAAAGATAATGAAAGAATTGAACACTTCTTATACCTTCCAATGTCAATTGACTGTGGATGTTAACTTCTTTTTAACCACCAATTGTTATCTCTTTTAATGAAAAGTACACAGTAAATTTATTGAGATCTCGGAGTTTTCCCAAAGGACAAAAAACCCAAATTATTCCTTAAACGCACAGATAAATTACCAACCCGCTGATCTTTTAGGTTATTGCTGCATAAATCTGACTGGAGCCCCATTACTGGAAACATTTATTACTACAAGTAGTCAGTTGTGGTTCTACGATCTGTGGAGAGGGTTATTATAAGAACACCCGCAATGCATCCGGAAGGGATAAGCATTCTGGTGAGAAGTTGTACGTTGTAGGCTGTGAGTTAAGGTACACGTCATGGCCTAAAGTAGCGTTATGGTCTTGCCCTAATGGAAAGTAACAGTACGTAACAATTAACTTAACGCCTCGTGACCATTGGCCATTTAAGGGTTGAGCGTATAATTACAATTATAATTGGTGCAAATCGTTCATAATCCATGCCCTCAACGTTGATCTGGTGATAAATTGATTGCTTATAACTATAATTGTCGTAATTTACGATTGTCATGGATACAGATCATTTTAAATTTTCAGTTTATAGGGCAATAATTAACTATGTATGTCGTTCTATGCACACCGGACTATAAGTAGCATAACATTACGTATCGATCGATAATTTATAAATTCATGTTGTGTTGCCCTAGGTCAATATAATGTTAGTACTACTAATAGCAGTAGTTAGGGTATAGTTCTAGAAGTTCAGTATGCATATGAACAACATGTTATGTATTATATATAACCATTTATGGATATATACACCATCCTTAATAAATCCTTAGTTGTGCATTGCACAACGTTGTTTTATTCGCATCTTTTAGATTATTAATTTATATAGCTAATTCCGGTCATATGACCAAAGCGTCATATGACACCTCGGAAGTAGATAATTATCCACTAAAAATGAACATGAATATGAATATGAATCATAGTCATAGTTGTACTTATACTAACACAACACAACTAAACAAAGTCAACTAAAATGTCATTAGAGAATAAAAACATCTTAACTCCCTTTATAAAATCTCTATTATTATCTCCACCAAATTTAAAACCACAAGATTTATCATTGGTTATAAAACTAATCAATCAACAAAAGGCTTCTGATATTCAAATAAGTTCATTTCTTACAGCTTTAAATTTTACAAAATTAGATCATGATCCATTATTTATAGCTGAAGCTGCAAATTCCATATTGGAGAATTCTTACCTTATATCATTAGACAATAACAGTAAAGGAATCGATATCGTTGGTACAGGTGGAGATGGACAAAATACTTTCAACGTTTCAACTTCATCTGCAATTGTTTGTTCAGGAATGGGATTAAAAATATTCAAACATGGTGGAAAGGCATCGACTTCAACTTCAGGTTCAGGTGATCTATTAACTTCATTAGACATTGATCTTTCCAAGATTGATAAAGACAATGCTTCAACAGTTTTAAACAATTCAAATTTTACATTTTTATTTGCTCCAAATTTCCATCCAACGATGAAGATCGTTGCACCGATAAGAACTTCAATTGGTATCCCAACGATCTTCAACATCCTTGGCCCGTTGTTAAACCCTGCACCTCTATCTTCAAGGATCATTGGTGTTAACTCTGAACCACTAGGACAAGTGTTTGCCCAAGCTTGTATCGAATTGGATAAGAAGAGATTTGGTAAACCATGTTCTACGATGATCGTTTGGGGTTGTATTGGATTAGATGAAATTAGTCCAATCGGTTCGACAAAATGCTGGTTAGTTGATCCATTAACCGAGAAAATTGACGTTTTTTACCTAAATCCTGGAGATTTCGGATTGGTTGAACATTCGATTGAATCTGTCAAGAGTGGAACTCCAACTGAAAATGCCGGTGTATTATTGGACATATTGAACAATAGAGAAAAAGATACTCCAATCTATGATTATATACTGATGAATTCTGCTGCTTTAGCAGTAGTTTCAGGTTTAGCTAAAGATTGGAAAGATGGTGTTAGATTAGCAAAAGAATCCATACACACTGGTGAAGCATTGAAGGCATTGGATAGATTAAGAGATGTTGTTAAGCAGTTGTAATATACATACTTTATATTGATATTATTGATATTATTATACAGATGTATTTCATTGGACCAGCCAATTGTCTTATTCTATAATGAGCAGTAGTAATAGTTTACATATTGATATCCAATATTAACCCAACATCTTCAACTTTATCCTCCGATAAATCCTCCAAGAATGGGATTATATCCAACAATTCATTATCATGGGCATCTGAAAACCAACTTGAGATGGGGATTGCATGTTGTGGATGAAAGATATAAGAAGCCGGTGAATTATCCAAAATGATCAAATCGTTCAATGGACGTCCAATTTGTGATAAATTCTTAATATAGTTTCCTTGGTAATTATAACAAGAATCTCTAAACAATCGATGATGAACAGATTTATGAATATCAAGTGCATCTAACAAAGGGTCTCCATATCTTGAAACCGAAGCGGTGAATACAACAACTTCATAAATTTCACCAACACGTTTCATAAAGTCATCAACACCAGGTCTTTTGATAACATAGACGTTATGTATTTGATTATCGATATCCACAGGGATAACAAAATCTGCCTGACGCATATATTTGAACGAAGAATGGACAAGCGTTTCATCAAGATCCAATATTAGACATTTTCTATTGTGAAGATGGCTTGGTGGAGGGTCCAATAACCAACCGGATGGAGCATGCGTCTGACCTTGTTGAAGCTTTGTAAGATCAAACAGATCGTCATTGTCTTCTTCTTCATTGTTATCATCTTCATCTTCATCTTCATCATCCATCATCAAAACGTCATCATCCGTTGTGTTTGTATTCGAAGGAAACGTTGAATCTCCATCTTCTTTAAGGATACTTGTCCTTGTAGTGACATTACCATTATTACTATTGCTGATATTATTCTCATATGGAACATAGTTATTCTCTGAAGTGTCCACGGTGGAATCCGTTCCTTCATAGACAACAACATCTGCCTTTCTATTCGAATAACCCGTGGACTTATTATCCTTATCGAGCTTTACATCTCCATTCAGAGTTGCTTCTTCCTCTTTATTCATATTCTTACTGTTATTATTCATATTGTTATCCTTACCAGTGTTTGGATTCGTAGTCAGTGAAGGTTCCCTTGCAGGACTTGGTGCTTTTGTTTGAACTTTCTTTGTCTGTTGACCTCTGGTATTACCGTTGGTGTTGGTGTTACTGTTACCGTTATTGTTACTGTTGCTGTTACTGTTACCGTTATCGTCTCCTCCACAGCAGAATATCGACATCTTGTCACTGGATGTGCTGACCGGGATGTTAGGAGAGAGTGTGAATGAGTATGTGAGAGTGTGAATGAATGAATCAGAGTATGTTAAGCAGTGGTATTACTGTCTTGCTGAGCTCTACTTATCAAAGTCTTGTAGTGCTCTTCCTCTGCTTCGTCTTCCTCTGCTGACAAAGAACAACTGGCCAGTGTCCTCTGGGTGTGGTGGATGTGGAGTGTGGAGGTGGTTTAAGTCCTTTGTATGACTGTTCTCTTAATTAAATCCAATATTTATTAAATTGTGAGTACTAAAAAAATTAACGTTGTTCACCGCTTTTTTTTCCCTACCAGCCAAATTAACAATTAACTAATTAACAAATTAGTTATTTGCCCGCCAGGCGGCACAAAGAAAATTTGAAATCTCAGTACAAAATCTGAGAATCTCTGCAAAATCGGAAAATCGGAAATTCAATTGGAAATATTGGTGTTAGGATGTTTAGCATGATTATATAATGTCTTACTCATCTAAATCTGTCATCTAACACCATGTGTCATTAACGAAAACCCTTAACTATGGATCAACTTTTAATAAAATTTGTTAACAAATTGTATACATCATAGGGAAATTTCACCTTTAATTCATACTCATACTCATAAATTATAACCCACAAATCCATCTTTATACAATGGAACAACATCCATTGGAATGGGAATTACCACAATTACAAACAATAGAACATAGAACCGTTAATAAAGAATTAGAAGTTAAAAAACTATTGAACAATTTTATCTTTTTGTTATTATCAAAATTGGGTATAAATGTTATAAGATTGGTTATAAGATTGGATATATTTAGCATTGGTACTTTATTATCTAATTTGAAATATGGAATATCTATTGAATCTTCAATACTTGACAAGATTATCAATGCTCTACAGTTGTTATTTATCTTCAATATCTGTTTTGGATTATACAAAGTGTTTAAACCACAGGATAAATTTGATGATTTGAAACTATCGAATCAACAGAGAGAATTATTAGGAATACAACAGGCAACTACTACTACTACTGCTAGCAGTAGTAATAATAACAAACCCATCAATACACCAACAGCATCACCAATCAAATCACAGAAGAAAACCGGGACACCAATTGCATCACCAATGTCTTCAAATTCATTACCAAGATCATTGAATAGTCCATTGAAGAAGAAGAATTCTCCATTGAAGGTTGATAATAGTAATAGTAATAACAATAATGATACGAAGAATAATATTAATATCATTAAACAGAATATTATAACTCCAACTTATATTCCATCTCCAAAGTACTATTATAGGATGGATTCTCCAACAAAATCTAGAAGGAGGGTGTAGCTAATGCTGAAGCGTTAGCTGAAGCGTTAGCTATATTAGCTATATTAGCTATATGCTGAAGCGCTGAAGCGTTAGCTGAAGCATTAGCTATATTAGCTATATTAGCTATATGCTGAAGCGCTGAAGCGTTAGCTGAAGCATTAGCTATATTAGCTATATTAGCTATATGCTGAAGCGCTGAAGCGTTAGCTGAAGCATTAGCTATATTAGCTATATTAGCTATATTAGCTATATTAGCTATATTAGCTATCAGTAATATCTATCAGTATCACTCTATTGAATATAATAAACCATTTGCATTATCTATCTATACACAGATCTATTCATATCCGTAGTAAATCTATTCAACATCCCAATATCCCGGAAACAAGAAATGCATCTTCTCCAATAATTCCCTCTTTACACCCTTTGGACTTGTACTAACAGACATCTTCATACTACCGGTTAAATCGTTACCAACATTACCATTTGCAATCTCCCTTTCCAATCTATTAATAACTTCAATTGCCAATTTATTAGCATTGGACGAATTTGCCTTTAAATTACCAACAACGGTTTCAACGGTAACAGGTTCAGCTTCTTCTCTCCATGCATCATAATCAGTAGACATACAGATCATTTGATATGCAATTTCTGCTTCACGTGCCAATTTTGCCTCTGGTATAACACTCATATTAATCACTGAACCTCCAAATGATTGATACATTCTAGATTCAGCCCTGGTGGAAAAAGCTGGACCTTCCATACAAACAACGGTGAGATCTTTACCATCCAATTGCTTCGAATGTAATTTAACTCCATCTCCTTCCAAAACGTGTCCAAATTCTGAGATTATAGAACTTAACTTTGGATCAAAAGGTTCACCAAATCCAGCATGTGCAACAAATCCCTTTTCAAAAAAAGTTGAGGTTCTAATACCCTTTGTTCTATCAATGATCTGATTTGGTACGACAAAGTCACGTGGAGGAATATCCTGTTGTAATGAACCAACTGCACTAAATGCAATGATGACTTTTACTCCAATTGATTTAAAAGCTGCAATATTGGCAATTGATGGAACATCCGTTGGTAATAAATCATGATGAATACCATGACGAGCTAAAAAGGCAACGTTGAACCCAGTGGAAGTCTTTGAGATGGTTATAGAAGAAGATGGAGCACCCCAGGGGGTAGATAAGGTTAAACGTGCCACAGGTGTTAATGAATCTAAATGGTATAATCCAGTACCACCAATGATACCAAGATGAACCGGTTCGTTAAAAGTTGAAGAAAGTTTAACATGGGAAATTTCTTCACGATGAACAGACATTTTAAAATTATTGACAAGTTTAAATCTGTTTAAAAGACCAGAGGGGAGTCTGTTGAATTTAACAATGATGAATGGGTTATTACCTTTGTCTATTTACCAATCATTCGTCCACTTGTCTTATGGAGAATAATTATAATAATTATTGGATAATTTCACCACGTTGGGACAATGGCTCATAACCAGTTGTAAGAGGTAATCCTAGCGTTCACTACACTACCACTACTACTACAACTATCATTAGCATACGGATATTGATATATTCATAGGTAAATACAAAGCTTTTGTAATCTTGGTGTTATGTACATGGGAATATTATCACTAAACTCTGTCTATGACATAGATTCTTTTTATCTATGTCTATTCATATGACTATGAATAGTCATATTCATATCTCTAATAAAAGATATCTTGACACATCATATCATCTAAAACCCATAACTCTTCATACATTTCTTATATTCACCTATTAAACCATCACATTTACCGGATTCTTGTCCATTTATTAATAAACATTGATCCCTATTCTCCTTTTCAGGTTTACAAACACAACATGGTTTTGGTTTATTCTCCTTTGGTGTTGTCTCTGGCATGGCTTATTATTATGACTTGTGGTGATTGTATATGATATGTAGTACAATGATACTATTGACTATGGAATATTTGATACAAATAGTATATGACCTTGTGTTCTTTGAAGTGTTTATGGTTTATGCTCTGTATAAGATGACAAATTGCTCACGTTACATGAAAAACTTATATCTCTACCTAATGGTTACGAGGCACTGATAAATATATTTATTTATCACGTGACTATACTGTAAGAAAAGCCACACTGGCTTAAATAATCCGTTGTCGTATGATTGGCTGGGGAGATTATAACAGCAACCATTTACAGATCGTTAACCTTTCTTAAGCCTTAGAGCATTCTACTGGTAATGACCAGTAGTCACTGGTCAGCAAGCTGCAATCGCTAATTCACATGTAAAATCGCTGAAACGTCTTCGCCGTATGTTCTACGCAATAATATTCGTACTGCAAATGCACTCCAGCTTTAACTCTCGGGGAAATTAACCAGTTTCCCCATATATAAACAATAACTAGTATCTTTTAAGAGGGGCACTAATCGATCCTTAAAGGAGAAATACTCGGATCAACTTTAAAACCTTTTCCTCGAATGTTTCAACAAGTATAAATACCTCAACTGATCTCCATAACTTTTGTTCATTTCAACTTCACTTTGTAATATATAAATATTTTACATTACATTGCTAACGCTGATCGTTTATCAGAATATATTAATATAGCAACCATGTCATCATATGTCACTCTTAACAACGGATTAAAAGCTCCATTGGTTGGTCTTGGTCTATGGAAAATCCCAAAAGATACTGCTGCTTCACAAGTCTATAACGCCATCAAATTGGGTTATAGATTGTTTGATGGTGCTGCCGATTATGGTAATGAGGTTGAAGTTGGTCAAGGTATAAAGAAGGCTCTTGATGATGGGTTGGTTAAACGTGAAGAATTATTCATCGTTTCAAAATTATGGAACACTTTCCATCATCCAGATAACGTTAAATTGGCTCTACAAAAGACTTTGAAAGATTTACAATTGGAATATTTGGACCTTTACTATATCCATTTCCCAATTGCTCAAGCTTTTGTTCCATTTGAAAAATCTTATCCTCCAGGGTTTGGTCTTACTGAACAATTCGAATTCGAAGATGTTCCAATCATTGAAACTTACAGAGCTTTGGAATCTGCACATGAACAAGGTTTGATCAAATCTATCGGTATCTCGAACTTTAACGGTGCATTGATCCAAGACCTTCTCAGAGGTGCAAAAGTTAAACCTTCTGCTTTACAGATCGAACATCATCCTTATTTGGTCCAACCAAGATTGGTTGAATATGCACAAAGAATCGGTCTTTGGGTCGTTGCGTACTCTTCATTCGGTCCACAATCGTTTGTCGAATTGGACCATCCAAAGGTTAAAGGCTTGGAACAGTTGTTTGGTCATCAAACAATCACAACCATTGCTACAAAGCACAACAAGAAACCATCCCAGGTTCTGTTGAGATGGGCCACACAACGTGGTCTGGGTGTCATTCCAAAGTCTTCGAACAAGGATAGATTGTTGGAGAACTTGCACGTTGAAGATTTTGACCTTTCAACTGAAGAATTGGAGAACATTTCATCTTTGGACATTGGCTTAAGATTTAACGATCCATGGGATTGGAAGGATGCTGGTATTCCAACTTTTGTCTGAGGTTCTTTATACTTAGAGTGTAGAATTGGTTATAATAAACGTATACTGTTCAAGTTTATAGCTGATGAATAGATTCTGTAGCATTGTTAACTGCCAATTGCCAATTCTAAGTCTATATACGAGTGCCCCTACCGAATGGATGTTATATAATTGAAGTCGGATATCAAGGCTCTCATTTTCCCAATACGGAATATTCCGGCTCATCTCATCACTTTCAGAAAATTTTCTAAATTTTTTAAAAATTAAGAGCGCATGGGGCAAAAAGACATAAAATTATAGTCAAATAAAAGGCTGTTTCAATATAAAAAGATATTGAAAGAGGGAAATAGAATAAGCAGTTCAACAACAGAACAAACATCACCACTATCACTAGAGAATGAAGATCAAAACAATCAGTCGTTCTTCGGACAACTACGTCCCTGTCAGATCAACCCAAGAATCACAGATGCCTCGTAATTTAAACCCAGAATTACATCCTTTTGAAAGGGCTCGTGAATATACAAAGGCTTTAAATGCAACAAAGATGGAAAGAATGTTTGCAAAACCCTTTGTTGGACAATTAGGAAATGGACATAGAGATGGTATCTATACAATTTCTAAGAATTTCCAAGTTTTAAACAAACTGGCAACTGGTTCTGCAGATGGTGTTATAAAATATTGGGATCTAAGCGTACAACAAGAAATTGCAACGTTTAAGGCACATTATGGACAAGTCACAGGTACAAGTGTCACTCCACAGGGACAACTGCTAAGTTGTAGTGACGATAAGACGATAAAGCTTTGGAGTGTGAATTCAGAAGACTATTTGGGTGCAGGTGAAGAAGACGTTACAAAACAAGGATTGATAAAGACATTTTTAGGTGAACACAGTTTTAAGAGTTTGGATCATCATAGGGATCAATCGACTTTTGTCACAGGTGGTGCGGTGATTGAACTATGGGACTCTCAAAGATCAAGATCGATATCCAATTTATCATGGGGTTGTGATAACATTGATTTTGTTACGTTTAACAAGACCGAGACGAGTATATTGGCAAGTTCTGGAAGTGATAACAGCGTTGTTCTCTACGATATAAGAACGAATTCCCCAACTCAAAAATTGATTCAGACGTTGCGTACCAATTCGATATGTTGGAATCCAATAGAGGCTTTTAACTTTGTCACTGCAAATGAAGATCATAATCTTTACTATTACGATATGAGATATATGAAAAAAGCGATGAATGTGTTTAAAGGTCATGTTGCAGCAGTATTGGACGTTGATTTTGCACCAACGGGTCAAGAGATTGTATCTGGATCTTATGATAAGACAATTAGAATATTTAAGACAAAAGATGGACAATCAAGAGATATTTATCATACAAAGCGTATGCAACACGTTTTCCAGGTTAAATATAGTATGGATTCTAAATATATCCTTACGGGTTCAGACGATGGTAATATCCGTATGTGGCGTTCGAATGCATCTGAGCGTTCGAATGTCAAATCTTCCAAAGAAAGGGCCAAGTTGGAATACGACGAGGCTCTTAAGGATAGATTCAAATTCATGCCTGAGATTAGAAGAATATCAAGACATAGACACGTTCCGATCGTGGTTAAGAAGGCTGGCGAGATCAAGGCCATTGAGACCCAGAGTCTGAAGAGAAGAGAGGAGAACGAGAGAAGACATAGCAAACCTGGAAGTAAGCCTTATAGATCTGAAAGGGAGAAGCAAATTTCCGGGCTGGTGTTCAATGAGGATGAGGTAAAGAAGCCAAAGAGAAGCCAGAGGAAGAATGAAGGTGAAGGAAGATGATGAGCAGCATGGTTTTTTTTTTCTAGGGCTATGAAATAAACGAAAACTATAGCTATGAGATGAGGAGAATGTAGTTATAACTGGTTCCACAGGCATAAACCGTTGGTACTACGGCTGCAAAAGGTACCAGGCATGAGCAGAACAGGAGAATGTGAAGCGATTTGAGCTCTCGACAGAGTTCATTGCTCTAGTGTTTGTGCTGTTTTCCCGTTCAACCTCAGCCCGCGGACATGTTTTTTATTTTGTTTTTAGTGTACTAAATGTTTGTTTTCGTTTTTGTCTTTTTTCCGTCAGCGCAACATTTCTCATTTCACAATTCGCAGTGTCAACATTTCACGACATTTTTATGATCTCAAGAATTACTGGAGTTTGTATATATTTATAGCTGAAATTCATTAAACCACTCGTCAGCTGCAGTTAGCACCAGAGAGAGTGCTCCAGCGGTTAATTGGTCCAAAATATTCACTTGTCGAACAACAAGGCGGCGGCTAGTTCAGAACACACGGAGACTGCCACTCGCACAAGAAGAGCAATCAAACCACACAGCAACCAACACCAGCAGTATCAACACACTCCAGCTCCTCAGCGTAAGACGATGGCTTCACTCGAAGATTTGATTCCAACGGTCAACAGGCTCCAGGATGTCACCTATGACGCCGGCGTGGACTCGTTGGACTTGCCCATCCTATCCATCATAGGCTCGCAGTCCAGCGGTAAATCATCCATCCTTGAGACCATCGTGGGGAAGGACTTCCTCCCAAGAGGAACAGGCATTGTCACCAGACGTCCTCTCGTACTCCAGCTGATCAACATCTCGGAGGACTCCCCTCTGATCCACCAGTACAGCAATAGCAGCAACAGCAACAGCAACAGCAGTAACGCTGCCGCCGAGAGAGAGCCATCTCCTCCAGAGAGCCTCACACTGGAGGACCATCTGAGACAACAACAGGGATACAGACCAGAAGTACAGAACGAGTGGGGTGAATTCCTACACATCCCTGGAAAGCGCTTCTACAACTTTGAAGACGTGAGAAAGGAGATCTCGAACGAGACCTCCAGAATCGCCGGTAAGAACAAGGGAATATCCAGATTGCCTATCAATCTCAAGATCTATTCTCCCAAGGTGTTGAACTTGACCCTTGTCGATCTACCGGGAATCACAAAAGTCCCCATCGGCGACCAGCCTACAGACATTGAGAAGCAGATCCGCAATCTGATCTTGGAATACATTGCAAAGCCAAACTGTATCATCTTGGCCGTGTCTCCTGCAAATGTCGATCTTGTCAACTCCGAGTCTTTGAAATTGGCCAGACAGGTTGATCCACAGGGTAAACGTACCATCGGTGTCCTTTCTAAATTGGACTTGATGGACCATGGAACAAACGCACTGGATATCCTTTCAGGAAAAGTTTATCCTTTAAAGTTGGGATTCGTAGGTATTGTCAATAGATCTCAACAGGATGTCATTACGAATAAATCGGTCGAAGATGGCTTACAGTCAGAAGAAGAGTTCTTCCACTCGCACCCGGTATACAGAACAATATCCAACAGATGCGGAACAAGGTATTTGGCCAAATTGTTGAACCAAACCTTGATGAGCCATATCAGAGAGAAATTGCCGGATATCAAGGCAAGGTTAAACACGTTGATGGGTCAAACTGAACAAGAGTTGGCCTCATACGGTGGATTGCAAGCAATAACAAAAGAAGGACGTGGAGCATTGATCCTACAGCTAATGACCAAGTTCGCTACAAACTTTGTCAATTCCATAGAAGGTACTCTGGTGGATATCAACACAAAAGAACTTTGCGGTGGTGCAAGGATCTATTACATCTACCACGATGTGTTGGGTAAATCGTTAGGATCGATCGACCCAACAGCTGATCTAACAACACAGGATATCCGTACAGCAATCAGAAACTCCACTGGCCCAAGACCTTCTCTCTTTGTTCCCGAACTTGCATTTGACCTGTTGGTTAAACCCCAGATCAAACTTTTGCAGAACCCATCACATCGTTGTGTTGAATTGGTGTATGAGGAATTGATGAAGATTGGTCATAACTGTGGAAATGCAGAGTTGGCAAGATACCCGAAATTACAACAAGCTTTGATCGAGGTTGTTAGTGACTTGTTGCGTGAGAGATTAGGCCCAACCATCTCATATGTTGAAAGTTTGATTGAAATACATAGATCCTATATCAACACAAACCATCCGGGCTTCATCGGTGCTGCTGCTGCACTCGCTGAAGTTGTTGCAGAACTACAGAATAGAAAGACCCAAAAAAAGACCATCGAGACAATTAAAACACTTAGATCAAACCCAATGGATCAACTGAATGGATCTGTTAACAACAGTCATAATAGTGTCAATAACAGCAATAATAATAATGAGTCTGGTAATGGAGAAATTGAAGAGGAATCTGATGATGATGCTGAATCAGATTTTACTTCTCAAACCACGAGAATTCATAACGATAAATCTGAATCCAAAGAATCATTCTTGAACTTCTTCTTTGGGAAGGATCAACAGGGTGCTTCAGCCACCAAATTCCCAGAACAAGCTACAAATGGTGCTCGTCCTGTTAGTAAAACGATCAATGCATTGGACGAATTGAACATTAACGTGACATCTCAAAATGAGCCATCGATTGAAGACTCAAATGAACCAGAATTAAGTGAACGTGAACAAGTTGAAGTTGAATTGATTAAACGTTTAATTATCTCATACTTTGGAATCATACGTGAAATGATCCAAGATCAAGTTCCAAAAGCTGTCATGTGTTTACTCGTGAACTATAGTAAAGAGAGTGTACAAAACCGTTTGGTGACTGAACTGTACAGAGAATCCAAATTTGATGAACTTTTACTCGAAGATGAAAATCTTGCACAAGAACGTGATAAGTGTGTCAAACTATTGGAGACTTACAAAGAGGCTTCTAAAATTATCAATGAAGTGTTATAATGCGCTGTTCATTCAATCATATACTACAGAGAAGAAGAAGAAGAAGAGAAATAAGTTTATCGTGTAAATATCACAATATATCATTATAAGTATATACAATGCAAAATATTATTATAACTAACTGTCTGTTTGACTGTACAATTTTCATTCAATGATTAGTATGCTACGTTTTCTTCTGCTTCTTTCGCACTAGCATCGTGAGGTTGTTGACGCTTTCCAAAGGACGTGGAGTTTTCGTGGCAGTCGTAGCAGTAAGAGAAGCATGGGTAACAGGTTTGATGTATGTACCAGTGACTTTCAACGTTTCGAGATAGTCAGCACCATATTTCGATTCGAGATAACTTGTGATGTTTTTGAATGACTCTATTGAGCCTTCATCATCCTGGTAATCTTCATTTGTGATGAGATTCTTAAGCTGTTTGAGCTGTTTATGAGAGCACATCAATCCACAGTTCGAATGTTCACTTGTCGGCGTCTTCAGCGTTCCTTCAACTCCAATAACACTTACGATAACTCCTAACCTGAATTCTTGTCTGATTTGTAACTCTTCCCAAAATTGTTTCAGTGTCACGGTTTTAGCCCTGTTTTCCACCACGAGATGCTCAAGAAACCTTCCCTTTGGATCATCGGGGAAAAGTGGTATATTAAAGACTGCAATGTCATCATCTTCCCCGTCAAAGATATCACCAACGCACCAGTTGGATTTCAATGGTGCCAGGTAGCGTTGTACTACTTTATCATCTTCGCTTGGAATTTTCACGCATGCTCTATAGCAGCTCTTTGTGTCGTTGCTATCGGTCTTCTCATGAATGAACTGATCTGAGATCACAGGGTCCAATATCTTCAACCACCATTTGAGCAATTGATCGCCCTGCAGAATATGCTTTTTAGGGTTACTGCCCGAGCTTGGGAACAAATATTGTGGCTCACTTCTTGTAAACATGGCAATCTTGGTGATAGAATTCGGTGGAACATCATCTACGGAGTACGGTTTTATCTGTGGAGGAGCCTTTAACTCTCCTCTGTGCCTTTTCAAAAGAATATCCAATGCGGTCCTTGTAGATGTGAATCTGGTTATTGTGGTCTCATCCTCGTAAAGAGAAGGCCGTGTTGCGGACTTTGGAATGACGTTAAGCAGATACTGAGAAGGTTGGATCCTTAGAAGATGTGCTATTATGGCCGTCGTCACAGATCCAATGTTGCAGTGCGAGTCGTTCTGTCCATTTGTGTCAGCCTTGGATACGAAGAGCACCTGTTCTGTGTGCGAGTTCTCGTGAAGTGAGAGATAGACAAAGATCTCAATTGCATAGAAGAGTTTCTCGTTATGTGCTAGGGAGATGAAGTGTTCGATCTTGAAGGTCTTCTCCCCTGGGCATGAACTGTTCGTTGGTGTCGAACTAGCGACTAGAGAATGTGTCTCTCGAGTGTTCGATTGCCAATGGAGAACGGTGAAATCTTTCCCGTTAGGCAATGCAGATTCCAGGGAGTCGGTGATGTTCATTCAGAAAATAAGTCGAACAAGGACTCAGGAGATCAGATGCTGTGGCTTGACGTTTGAGAGTCTTAAAAGATGTAATTGGTAGCGACGCTGGTAACTTATGGGTGCATTGATATGCCTCTAAATATATTGGAGGTGAAGTGATTTTCCTGGCGCGTTTAGTGTGCTACAAGGTGTTGACTTCCGACCAGGTAGACCCCGGCAAGCGGGCTTGTTCACCTCTCTCCCAAATATTCGTGGTTTTTTTCGTACGCATGTTCCTGCGTCCAGAATATGCAGCCACTGTAATATTCCACTCACCGAGCGATAATTGATCAATCTTCTGAACATTTGAATCGTAGTATAAATACCTCATGTCTGTCCATTGTTGACAACTTCATCTTTACTTGCAGCACACCAATATTTCGACATCTGAGAATCTTGGAGACACATGGAACTAAACGAACATCAAGATATGGGTCTTCGTCATGACGACATTACTTTGTCGCTGAACCAATTACCCGAAGCAAACATTAGTCAAGAACAGCTTGATGAGATAATTCACACTGCCAAGAGGCTGAAACTTTTTGATCATTATACAACTGAAGAGGTCTTGCAGATGCCATTTCCTTCTAGAGAAGAATATTTTGAAGGGCACATTGGGTCACGAGCTCGATATGAATACATGAAGGATAGAGTCATTTTCAAATCAAGTAAGATGGTAAAGAGCTTATGGAGAACAGTTAGCAGCACCATGAGCAACAACGCTTTTACAAATTTTGACCGGAATACAAAATGTCATGAATGTCAATCAAGCGAAGATCGTATTTTGGTAGACTTGACAACCCCATGGATCGAGAAACTGAGGTTAGAATTACCATACATCTCAACGATAATTGACAGGCATATATTCTTCTCAAAGCTAGTCAGATTAATCAAAGACGGCGACATGCAAGCGTCGAAAGATGTAATCATATATACATCCACTAGTCCTAGAAGAGACAACATATTTCTTAACTCGTCTCTTGATCAAGACCTCAACCACAGACTGCAAAAGCTACTTGAGGCTGTGGGCAACCACTCTTGTACGTTGGTTCCAACTAACAGAGGAGTAGCCACTTATTCTAAACGCCACGTTAATTATCTAATAGGATTGAAGTTCCCAAAAGATTTATCCATTGATACGTCATTCTCGGAAACTGTCTACATAAAAGCCTGCTCTGCAAAGGGAAAATATCAGATTGTTGCGAGACTACCTCCCAATAATAGCTTCCAATCAGATGGAGCAAATCAGTACAACAACGGAGGGCTATATATTCAGGGTTCTGAACACGGAAAGGGCAACGTTGAGCAATCTAAGAAGGAGGCAGAATCAATGATAAGAAACCTCACCTTTGAACCTGGGCTACAACCTTCGCTTACGCTGAATTTTGAGTTCTTACAGATTCCTTCCTACCAGCTGAGTCCAGATAACTTCCTTAACCCAGCGAGCTCGGGACTCAAGATACCCAAGACATATCTCCCCTGCAAGACACTTATGCTTTTCAATGTCATCTCATTGTACAACTGTTACACTACCGCCTCCCATATCAGCATCTGCTTTAAATCAGTAAACAAGGCACGCTATAGGTCTGATCCTTTTACCGAATGGGTAATCAAACGGGTCGGATGCAAGTTCTACAAGCGTCATCGAGGATTTTTCGAGTCTTTTGCGCTTCAAAACCTAGAAGCACCAAACCTCAAGTCTCTGTATCTTTCAAATGGCTACCATGACAAGGGATTTCGACTGCGACAGCTCGACCTGATCAACAAGCCCAAGACTTTACACACTGTCATTCTGGACTTCAATATGGAGGTGCTAGCCTTTGAGTCGTCATACTCTCGTACTTTTTACCGGAGGCAACAAGTCGACTGGGGATTTCTGGAAGGGGTAAAAGATCTGTTTGTAACAAATATCCTGCCTACGTTCTTCTTCGACATCACTGCGCTGCCGGACTATATGCAGGAGCATTTCCAGGTTATAAAGAACGCACGATATCAAATACTGGAGGGAATAGAAACCCTAAGGCTTATACTTCAGAGCTCTGATTTATCAGAAGAGAATGCATTTACTGATATGCCCTCGCAGACCAAAAAGATGGACCGTTTGAAGACTCTACACATTCGTATCTGTGAGCTCTCTATGCTCAAGTTTAGCGACATTCCAGTGATAAATGCACCAAATCTACAGAAAATATACATTGAAGGAACTGGATACACATACAATCCAGCCCTCAGTATATCTGATTTCAGCGATTCAAAAGACTTTAAAATCAACGTGCAAATGATTGTGAAAGCCTATCCTATGGTTAAAGCCAAAGATGTACACCTTTCTTTTCCTAGAAGAAGTTCCTCTGGGAAACCGCCGGCTGGTTATTATGGTACTCTATGGAAAGACATGGAACTTGCTGGTTATATCCCACAGTCAGGGTTCCTTGATAAAATTTGATTCAAATTCGAAGATCTATCTCCATTTATGATAATGCCCATTGGCTCCTGGGCCCAGGGCTGAGATCAGAGTTGACCAATCAAGTAAATGGGTCGTGTTGGTCAGTTATTCGCGATTATTCGTTATTCGCGATTCGTTTATTCGCAATATGATACACCCGTACACCTGTGATATTGCTGAAGAGGGTGTGGCCTCTACGTAATATTATTAGTGAGAATTAAGATCTAACTTTGGTAGCTTAATCCACGTTAATTGATAGTAGAATAGGATCTAACTCATGTAGCCTATAATACGTTATGGTTGGATAGGACCTCCTAAAAGGCCCCGACCTCTCTATATACTGAATAGTAGAAGAAGGTGAGACGAGTGGATAACGAGTCTCTTATATAGTTGTGAAGTCAGTGATGTTGGTCATGATCTGGTGATCTGATAACATCTTCTAGCTGAACCTTCGAGATAGCGATGGTTCGGCTGACTCAGTTCTAGAGCATTCCGTAAGGTAGGGTAACTACCTGATAGTGGCTACTCTATTACAACACCCAAGCTATATATATACTGAGCTGCTATAAACTAGAATTCACCAGTATCATGTTATAAGGCAATACCTCAACTTATGAACTTCTCGGCTGTTATTGGTCTAGAAATATCAATGGCTAGCGTGACAATCAGGTGCTGGTTTTTATGACATTTATGACTTGAGGAAAAAAGACCCATTGCCACGGAATATAACTAAAATGGATCTGACGCTTCCCAAAAGCGAGTCAATGGCATTGTTGGCTTATAACACAGTATACGATGAAATGTATGAATCGGCGTTGGATTGTTTGAAGTGAATTAAATGTAAGATATATCTCGAAGCCAGAAACATCATGCAAACACTCTAATTTTTCCTTTCCTGCCTTAAGTACCTAGTCTAGCACAATCTGATTAAGCAATCAGTCATTGAATCTAGCAGTACGAACTCTAACTTTCGCTTTACGACAGCTCATGGTTATTGCCCTTGATTTAGATGAAGACAGGAACTTAAAACTAAAGATGATTGTAGCTATTATTAAAGCCTAAAGTCTGTATATTTAAGGACCAATGAAACGCTATTTATTTAATTGAAATTTTCTTTTCACCTGCTCTAAAGCAACACTAGTAGTTGTAATTCCACCAGCCGTTATATCACCCGATTGTGTTATGTCTAATCAATGTAAGAGGTATTTTGTCAGCTATACTCATAGAGAGAAACTGGATTTTGTATGTATGCACGACGTACAGCTGGCTGCTTATGTTGGCGCTTCTGATGCTCACATTGCATAGTGAGCACCAAAAATTTAAAAAATAGTGATATGCTACTCTTCCCCTTCTCAATGTCTGGATATTTTATGGTCAAAATATAGCCTTTTTGTAGCTCTATCAATCATAACAAACATCAGTGTATATATAGAGTAATTACGACAATATCATCATATCATATAATTATAAGAGTTTATTATAAAGGACAGATTTTAAGGAGAGGATAATTTTCTTCTTCTCACATTTGTTCATATGGGGCCTCTGTAAGATTTATTGAAAAAATTTCCTAAAAAGTAAGATAAATACATTAAAAGAGCATGGATATGATAGAGGAAGAATCAAAGATCATTATGATATAAGTTTAATTAAATTCTCACATATCCCTAAGTATCTGCAATCTTTTTAGTTTCTATAGTAAATAACCCAAATAGGAATTAAATTCCGAAAATTCCGAATGTAGTTCACTACTGGCAATATTTTTGACAATCAAGCTAACTGTGAATACTATTATTCTGAAACTGGCTTGGGGGTATTTGGAGAGATTCTGACACTTACACACCTTTATAATCGTACAGGTGATGATATTAATCAGCTCCTTTGGTCTAAAAACTTATGAATTACTGGCCAATTGAGGTGTGGTCAATGAGACTACAATACCTTTATATTCCCATTTCTGTGTATTATAAAGCCAAAACAATCATTACATGGTATATTCAGTTACAGACTAAGTCTTTCTTTAAATCTGCACAGACCTATTTTATCGTCTCTTTGATTCTCCTCGAAGATTAGACTCAGAGCAAAGCCATACTTGCTCTTCATATCAATGTTATAGCAGCCTTGAGAAAGAAGAAGATAACGAAAGGCCCTGATGAAAAAGCCTAGCTTAGTGGCAAATGGAAATAGAATTTGTACCATGTATCGCCAGTAGAGTATTCAGGCCAAAAATCTCACCCAATGCAGGAAGATCGGCGCTGTCACATCTTAGTTCCTCATTTCAAGCACTTCAACTAAATTGGCATACTGAGGACAGCTATAATTTGATTCCCAATGTGCACAGTTAGGTTAGGCTGAAGTCAAACCATGAGTACATCCTTTTTTATGTCTTCTTCAACATTATAAGCGGCCTGAAAATCACATAAAATCATATAAAGACAGACCCATATCAATCACTTCTAATTCAAACCAATA
>JAJLRR010000074.1:0-49983 GCA_030567175.1 Williopsis lachancei
CTAGTTCCGCAGTGTGCATCGTGTGGTATAGAACTACAAAACGAAGATCCTGAAGAGATTGGTTATTATCAAAAACCAAAGAATATTATTGATAATGACAACGAGAATAACAATAACGGCCTTAAATCTTACAATTCAAAGAGATTACAGTATCTGAGTGCATTTGCACAGATTGATGATGAAGGTAGGAAATTCTTATCGTCGTTGAACTCTGATCCGTCGAATGATCCATCAACAGATCACAGTAATAATGACACATTACCTGTTAAGGAAGAAGAATTAATATGTCTTCGTTGTCATAATGCAATTCATCATAACGTTTTCAAAGTCAATGAACATATTCCAATGAATCTACAAGAAGTGATATCACCAATTCCTTTAAATCATCAATTGATCCATGTTTTCTCTGCATATGACTTCCCACTTTCATTGGTAAATGCCTTTAAATATAGACAAAATGTAATCTATGTAATGAATAAGATCGATATGCTTTGTGGTCATAGAACATTTGCAGAGAAATATTCATCATATTTCAGTAAGATGTTACAAAGGTTAACAGGTGATAATAAGATTAATATAGTCAGTGCACATACTTCATGGGGAGTACAAGAACTCTTTAGAAAATTGGGTAACGTGAATTATTTGGTTGGATACGTTAATACTGGTAAGACACGTTTGGCAAATAGATTATTAAACGTTGGTATGAGAACTGGTCAACAATCTCAACGTGTTATACCACCAACTGGTTCATCTCATTTACCGGCATTAACCAGGGATAACATCATACATCGATGTAACGATAAGAAGATCATTGATACTCCTGGATTTGTGGATCAAATGCACGATGAGCAACAGACTGTGTTCCATTTGATAAAAGAGGATCTATTGAAACCAACTTTGGCAGGTAAGAAAATCCTTGTTAATGATCTCAGAGATGCTCACTATGAGAGTATGAAAGGAGGACAATGTTTAACCATTGGAGGATTAGTGTTTATCAAACCTCCAACTAGCGCTATTGTTCAAACCATTGCTGTTTGTAAAGGTGAGCCTCGTGTCTTTAGCGATTTGACTAAAGCTGTGACTGTTGTTCAAGATCCACCTGATGCGTTGAGAGATTCATTCATCGTCAAGAACGAACTGATAAGCATGGAGAGCTTGGTAAGATACGTCATTCCACCGTTCATCGGTATCGTTGATCTGTTGATAAAGGACATTGGGTATGTCCAAATAACACCAACGGGGAAGAAGTTGAACGATGAGTTGTTCGAGATCTGGGCACCAAGAGGAGTCATCCTTGGTGTAAGAGAAACCATTGAGCATTTCATGACGAGATATGTCAAAAAGACCAGAGTTAAGAAGATGAAAGTGAAGACCAAGGATAAGAATGGAGACAGAAAAAGCAAAACGTCTACTGTTGAGAAAGAAGTGTTGAACATGAAAGTGAAACCTATTCCTGACTACAAGGTGTTTAGCCGACTGTATGAGATTCCTAAAAACAGTATAGATCCATTGGAAGAGGTGAAGGTACAATATAGAGACCATATAAGAGAATTTGGATATTCATTCAACAAATGGGGGAAAAAGCACAGAGATGAAGAGAGAAATGAATTTTGGATTGAGAAGCTTTAGTAATAGAAGAAGCTCACTCGGCCAAGCGTGTACATAGAACATAACATATTATGAGACTAGTTAATAGTAATAGAAGACATGAATCATGGAATAACAGATGTCAGATGCTCTTGCTTCGAGCTTCTTAGACTGAGAGAATCTAGTGGAAGACTACAAAGACGTGGACATTTAGGAAATTTGTGACATAAATTTAGTAATGAGCTTCTATACATCCGGACACCAAATAGTCAAAGGCGTAGACAAACTTGAATGCTAAGAAAATTAAAGGTAAACAAAAGGGCAAAGAAATGTAAATTGATCTGATAAAGAGAGATGGTCTAGAATTACTGATAACATACAAGTAGACAAGATAACAGCTCATCGATAATGACCTTCAGTTGTCTTCGGTGTCATCTTCCCCTGGTGATTGATCCTTCATTGACAAATCTTAGCAGGGCTCAGAGCCATCTTTTGACATCTGGGAACACGAGGAGAGAAGATAGAGATGAAGAAGACGATGATGATAATGATGAACCGTTCATCCCCACAGAGAGAAGAGAAAGAGTGGAACATGCTCAACGGCATTTGGATGGACATGGAGCCATGATCGATTGGAAAGACACTGGGGACTCCTTTGTGATATTACCACAGTTCAAAGGACAGGATGGTGATGATGGTGGTAATAATAATAATAATGATGACGCTGATGCTGATGGAGTTGAAGTGGCAAATAGATTCAAGACCCTATCTTCTATATTCAACTTACTCTCATCAAAGGGATCATTGGACTATCCTGTTTGTGCCGATTGTTCTAAATTGTTGCTTGACTCTATGAGAACACAGTATGATAAGACTGTTAAAGAAAGGGATGTCTATGTTCAATTTCTTCAAAAATTACAAAATAGACCATCAACAAATGATAAAGAAGAGAGTTCTGAAATTATAAAGAAATCTGTTGATGAAATGGATTTTTTACAATATGAAGAAGATAATTTACTCAAAGAATTACAACAATTGGAGATGGATAATGATAAATTGGATGAAGAAATCTTACAAATGGAGGAATCATTGATCAAGATTTCTAATGATGAAGAACAGATTCAAATTGAAAGGAATAAACAAACTCTAGAGATGATGGAATATTTAAAAGAACGTGATATGATCCTTGCAGAGTATGAATTCAATCTATTACAATTGGAAAAATTGAGAAAGACAAACGTCTATAACGATACTTTCAACATTTCTCATGATGGACCATTTGGTACTATCAATGGACTTCGATTGGGTAGTCTTGATCAAGCAATTGTATCATGGAAGGAGATCAATGCAGCATTGGGTAACGTTATCCTATTGCTTGCCACTATAACTTCGAGGTTGAATATTAAGCTGCAAGGATATAGGTTAAAACCATTAGGTTCAACTTCAAAGATTGAAAAACATCAGATGGATCCATCTGATCCTAATAAGATAAAGATCATTACTCTAAATGCATTTTCATCTGGTGAATATCAGATTGAAAGACTGTTTAACCATTCTAATTTTGATATGGCTATGTGTTCATTGTTAGAGATAATTGAACAAATTGCAAAAGAATTGAAAAAATATGATAATAATATCGATTTACCTTATAAGATGCAAAATGATAAGATTGGAGATGCAAGTATAAAATTATCTTCAAAAGTTTCAGATGAAGAATGGACAAGTGCTTGTAAATTCCTATTGACAAATACAAAATGGATATTGGCCTATTCAAGTGCTCATATTCCAATGAGATGATATACTAATAACTGGTGGTGTACGGATGTTTTCTTACAGAGTGGTAACAAACTAATTTTATAACGACTTTAATGAATGATAATTTAAAGAAATTTAATAATTAGTAGTACTTTTCATCTGCAGCTTATACTTACCCATAAGGTTATATAATGCAATATAACTATGAGTAGAATCTAGTATAAACTAACATTAATTTATTTTAATTTCAATATATTTTAAAAATAATTTTACAAATATTTTTGCCATAATTTTATCTATATAAGCTGGGGTGAGGCACTATCTCATTTTTTGACAATAATTACCATCATTTTTCAAAATTATTATTAATTAGTATATTTATATTTATATATATATTCGATATCAATTGACATCATCTACTCAGCTCCAAAGCTCATACTTCTGTTATATATCCATATAACGTCTTAAACTACGTCCTAATTTTATATAAATTGAAATTTATGTCAATATGTGGTGTACGGATGTATCAACACTCATGAAACATCAATTATAAGCCAGAGTAGTAGATTACAAAGGTCAATGTTACAGATGCAAGATGAATGTTGTATTATATAAATATTTATGCTATGCTCGTATTATATCCATCAATTGTTGTTCAAGCTCATGAAATATTGGAAACTTTCAACCATATTCTTATCCAACACGTTGTTAAAAACCCCATTAAAATTATCTTCACCAATCTTTAATTTCAAACTTGTCAAAGTCTTATTGATATAATCTTTCAACCTCATATTATGCACAGGATCATTCTGTTTGAACAACTGTTGAAATCTTGAATATTCACCGTTTTGCTTTATGGTCAAATCGTCATAGTATTGGAATTCCATAAGATAATTCGAATGATAAGCTTCACAATCTCCATTATCACGATTTTCATTTGCCTCTTCCAATGAAGTTATCCATAGTCCTAATAGAGGTTTTAATTCATTGATAAACGTTTCATCACCAGTTTGTAATAACGAGGTTAAACCTAGGACATGGATCTTTCTGTTTCTTGGATTACTAATGTTTGAATCCATCTTTGCATACCAAACTGTAATAAAACGATTTTGGAAATGAGCCAAATTAGAAGGATAGAGATAATTAAAGATTTTTAATAGATCCTGTGGTTCAAGATATGAAATTCTTGCAATGATTAACAAAAGTTTACCAACGGTAATGGATGATTGATCCTCATCAACGATATTCTCAATTATCGTTGGAAGTAATTGAGATTCCATCAATATCGAAAGTAATGTCTGATAATTAGAAATATCTCCATAATTCTCCAAGATTAGAATCTCCAAGAATGATAAAAAGATATCCAATGAATCATCTCTCATTTGACGTAAATATCTTGATAATATCCCCAATATCTCCAATATAAAAGGTCTTGTTTCAGAGACAATGAACAACTGTGGATATAACAATGCGTATGATCTCAAGATCTCCAAGACTAACGTTAGAATCTCAGTTTGATTCATCAATGCATCGATAAAAATCTTACTAAAATCTTGAATCAATGAACTGTTCATATTGATGCTTTGAGAAGTTGGATAATATTGTAAGATGGATAACCATAGTTCATATCCATCTTCTGATAACAACTGATGATATTCTGAATTTGGTGAACAACAGATAGAGATTAAAGGAAGGGAAATTTCCCATGTCTTTGTAGAGTTTTCATTCAAAGATTCAACAAGACTCTTCAAGATCCTTAAAAGACTATTCTTTAGGATCAATTCATTTGAATTGTTTGAACTATCCCAAAAAATTGGAACAATTTTTAAAATATGATCCAATTCAGATTCATTGATCAATGGATTTGTTCTATTGATAAGATCAACAATCGTATTCAACAAGAATAATTTGGATTCTGTTAATTCCATCTCTTGTGCTAATCTTATCAAATGCATGGTGAATGGTTTAATGTATGGACTAAATTCTTGTTTCTTGAATTCCCAATCCGTTATCGTTGTTCTTAGAGCTTGAATAGCCGTGAGTTTAACAACTTTATCGTTGATTGGGTTTTCAGGGTTTAAAAATTCCAATAACAAGTTATAGACTCTTTGCAACGATTGTGATGTAAATACGTTCAAACCGACCCATTCGTTGATCAATAGACAAACTCTTCTCTTGATGATACAATTTTCTCGAAGATCATTCTTTAAAGCTTCTGGAAAGAAGATACGATCACAAAGATCGTTGAAATCAATGGTTTCGAATAGAGAATTAGCACTTAGTTCGAATATAGAAAATACAGAATCCTTAACAAGGATATTTTGTACTGATATATCGTTATAGTTCACCATTTCATTTTGAACTTTACCCAGCACATATGGAACCAATAGATCTTTAAAATTGACCATTAAATCTTGGAAGAAATTCTCAGAACATTGTCTTATCTGATATTCATAGTTCTGATTGACTTCATCGTTTGTCCATTCTTCAGGTTCCAAAGTCCAAGATTCCAGGTCATTTGGTTTTAATTTGATATAATGAGAAATTAAAAGATCTGTTAAAGATTTGATCAATTCCTCTGTAAAGAATTCATTTGTCAATAGATTTATAGCATTTGAAACTTCCAATTTATTCGATTTTGATTTAAGAGTCAATACTGAACCCTTTTTAAACAAGAAATTGATCAATGATTTGAATATTAACAATGCCTTAATGGCTAAGAATTCATAAACGTTATCCGAATCTTCAGAGTTATAAACCAATTCGGCTTTATCATGTAGCAATCTCATCATCGTATACATGATCTCCTTGGATGATTGGAAAAGTATAAAGTTTGTTGGGTTTGATTTACACAGTAGATAATATATCTTGCTATAGCATTTGATATATTTCTCCAACACTTCTGGATTTGAACTAAACTTCTCATTAAATCCATTTGATATCAACAGTTGGAAATGATGAATTGATAATGACATGAATTCCATAATCTCAGGCAATTGGTATGGAGCATCGTATACGTCTGTTATTAGTCTTCTCAATACTTTTAAACAGAGATAACCTACTTCCATTACTGCGAAATCAGTTGTCACACCAGCGACAGCATTGGATGATTCGGTCCATTCGTTGAAGAAAGAAGAGTACAATTTGATCAGGATCGGTGTTATTATTGGGGCTTTGCTCTGTAATGCAGGTCTTGTTCTTCCAATCTTGGCCATTGCAAGGTTTTTTATAGCCAAGTTCAATATGAGCAGCATGTTATGGATCTTAACGTTGTTCTTCTCACTGACGGACTGTTGTAGGATTCTCTCAGCCTCGTCAAATAGCGATGGCCATTCCTGTGGGAAATCAAAGCGACAGATCCTTGAGATTGCCTGAGCATTCTGGATGGCGAGCTGTTTGTTGGGTTCATCGATCAAATCGAAGAGTCTCTGTTTGATCTGAAGCTTCTCATCCTTTGGGATTGCGTTTGTACGAGAAGATCTCCAGTACTTCTCCATTCCGTTCTTGAAGCTGATTATTGCAAGCCAACGGGTCTGAAGCGGCAATGAGAGGTCGTTGTACACCGATTGCAATAGAAAGTGGAACCCTGGTTGTTTCTCCCATTCTTTGAGTTGGTTCTCTGCGAGCTTCTGGTTCGCAGAGCGCTCTGAGCTGTTGGCAGCCTCAAGCACCGACGTTACGGATTGCAGATCCATCTGTGAGGAGTTCAAAAGTGTAGCAGGAGGAAGGCTCTCAGTTCAATTGAGTCAAGTGCAAATGGTAAATGTTGAAGTAAAAGTAAAATAAACACAAGCTCATCTTCGTTGTCTGAAAGGAAAGAGCAAAAACACGCACCCGGACACCATACCATAGTGCTGCTTCCAAAAGAGGAATACTTCCTACCTGGGGCATAAAATCCACTTTTCAAATTTTGTGACAATTAATATAAAATCAAAATGGCTTTTGAGATTTACTATTGTAATTACCTATTTCGGAATAAATTGTTCTAGTGCTTTCCATCGATGTATTTACTCGATCAACAACTTTGTCTGTTCAATGAGGTATTTGCCTCTACTAGAAAGGAGTTGTTTCTTCTCATTTAAGACAAACGTTCACTTTCATTTACACAATTCACCTAACAAAACGACAATTCCCCATACATAATGTCATTGATCTTGTACAACAACAACGGTACGTTGGATGACTCGGAAGATGAGGAACAGATGTATTCGTTGGTACTTAACAACAACACAGTGAGGACTGTGATCCATAACAGGAACACTAATGACATCTCTGTGGTGTCAGCAACGACGACGAATAACCAGCAAGCATTACCTCCAACGACACATTCAACTTCACTCAATGCTGCATCACGTACAAGACGAGGAGAATTGGGTCATGAGATCAACGGGGAGAACGATATTGCTAATGGACACAGATCACAAAGAGAAAGAAGACATTCGAATTTCCACGGAGCTACAACATCAAGATGTCCACACTGTGGATCAACGTTTACAGAGTCATTTGAACAAAGTGGTGGTCCATCTGGTAATGGTAATCATCGTTCTAATGAAGTTGGTCATAACATTGGGATGAGCCCGTATAACAGCCAACAGTCGCTACCTCTTGGCTCAAATGAGCAATATCTCAACTATTTCAGACTTTTGGAGTCGAGTGTTCATAACGTTGACGATGATGATATCAATGGTCCTGCCATTGACAATGATCTCTTCACGCAGGGATATTTCGATAAATTCTTTCAAATGGTTGGATTCTTGGGAAATGGTTCAAATGGAAGCGTTTTCAAAGTTGAACATATCTTAAACGACGTTTCATTAGGAATCTTTGCATTGAAGAAGATAACAATTGGATCGGACAAGAGATTATTAGCAAGGACTTTAAAAGAAGTTAAGATGCTTTCACAATTGAGTGCTAAATCCTCTAATTTGGTAAGTTATAACCACGTTTGGTTTGAGATTGATAGTATCAACAATTTTGGTCCAAAAGTTCCCTGTGCATTCATATTGGAACAGTACTATCCCGGTGGGAACTTGGAAGATTTCGTAATAAAATTATTACATCCCAAATGGAAAAATGTTAAAGATCTCAAGAAACATCACAATAAGAAACCAAAGGGAAGATTCTTATCAAATGGAGAGATCTTTTACATGTTTAGAGATATAACTAGAGGTTTAGCAGAACTACATAGGTTTGGTATTATCCATAGAGATCTAAAACCGTCGAATATCTTATTATCAGATGATCACTATTGTCAGGATCCCTACCAGTTGGATCCAGATTTGGAAAATTTGCCAATGGTTGTCATTGGTGACTTTGGTGAATCTCAATTCTTAGGCGAGAAGAGAAATGGAACAGGGTTCACCGGTACGATTGAATATAGTGCACCAGAGGTATTCTTATCGTATAACACACTGAATAATAACAGTGACCTTGAACAACCGGTTCCATTCAGTGAAAGTACAGATATGTTCTCAATGGGTATGATCTTGTACTATCTCTGTTATAGTGGTTTGCCTTCTAGTGTTATCAGTGCTAATGAATGGAACGATTTTAAATTGAAATATGAACCATTGATCAAATCAGAAGATGATAAACAGATCCAAGATTTACATAAGAGAGCTACTGAGTTTGAAATAAAAGGTAGAGAAGGTTTAGATCCAATGTTTGATCAACTGATTAGAAGTTTAACACAAGGAGACCCAATGTTAAGACCTTCTAGTGAAGAATTATTACAAAAATTGGATTCATTAGAATTTGACATTTTGGATAATCATCAATTTATTAATGCAGATGATGATATGGATATTGAAATTGATAATGAGATTGATGATAACATAAGACAAAATTACTCTAATATTTTGTTAACTGTCGTTCAATTGGGATTGTTATTCTTTATACAAAAGTTATCCTCTTCATCACATTTGACTACACAGTTTGATGAAACGATTAACTACATCTTGTTCTTTTGCAATGGAATGTTCATCATTAATGGCTCAACTAAACAAAGAGCTCTTATTATCAGTATAATGGTATTATACGGGTTCTATATAGGTATATATAACACAGTGATATGAAAATATGCAAAGGGCATAAAAAGACGCCGTAGTATCAACAGTTACAGCCCTTTATTACACCGTCTTTAACACGATTGAGATCTATAACACCATTCGTTAGACCTCTATTATTGTGACCATCATCGTCATCTCCATCTTCACCGTTCAAACCTTGTACTATGAATTTCTCCTGTGGTAATTCATTTGCAATACCCATCTCGAATATCTCTACAACTCCTTCTCCAGTCTTTGCGGAGCATTCCAAGTATTCAAGAGCACCTTCCTGAGAGGCAACAAATGTCCTTATGCTCTGTTCATCCACAACGTTACTGTTGGGTTTATCTTTCAAATCGATCTTGTTCCCTATGAGTTTCACTATCAGTGTCTCTGGAGCCTGTAGCCGTAGCTCTTGGATCCATCTCTCGGCTCTTTCAAAGCTGATCTGGTCGGTGATGTCAAACACCACGAGAGCAGCATCAGCATTGCGGTAATACATCGGTGCTAGGGACTTGTACCGTTCCTGGCCTGCTGTGTCCCATATTTCAAACTTCACAGTGGTGTGTGAGTCCAGACTCACGCTCTTTGTGATGAATGCGGCTCCGATGGTGGACTCCCGCTGGTCTGTGAACTGTTGTTTGACGTATCGGTGTACGAGTGACGACTTACCCACTGCTGAGTCTCCTGAAGAAAGGGAAGATTGTGGAGTATGGTTAGTAACGTTACATGTCGGGGATTAATGAAAAGTCACTCACCGAGGAGAACGAGTTTGCAGTGTGCGCTTCTGTGTTGTCCTTCCATGTCTGATGGTTTCCTTGTCTGTGCTGTATGTGTACTCAGGTCACTGGTCGTCTTTTGTGATTCTGCTGGCTTCCTGGGGTTGTTTGGTAGTGTGTGTGTCTGTTAATTCCGTGAAGTTTCCCTCAGCAGAATATTTCTGGGTTTATCAGAGATGGAGCAAAAACAAACAAAGCGCAGTCAAAGGGAAGTACAACAGTTAGCCAAACCAGAGACAGGAAACTAACCCAATGAAGAAGACGTTGAACCTCAAGGAAGTGAGTAGCAACAGACAATGGCACTCTCATAGACTAAAACTAACACGACCCAGTTCTTATACCGCAAAGAGGTCCTTCTTTTCTACAAAACGATCCTTCGAAACCTGAACAGTGAGTATGATGTGATTGTACCAACACATCGAATATTAGGCCATTCCCATTTACTGACGTATATCAAAGAAACACCAAAGGAGCTTCAGAATGATCTGTACTCACACATAAGGCACGAATTTAGGGCAAATGCTTTGTCTTTGGATGGTAATAAATATCTGTTGTCAATTGGAAGACAACAGTATGAAACCATTAGAAGATCATTAGGACTATGACATTTATTGATATTTATTTACTACCACTCATACTCATACTATTTATTTGGGTCATATGCATCATTATTTATTCATCTATTTATTGATTAATCATAACGTCATTTACTATGTATCACAACTTCAATCTCCTTGTAGCTCTCTTCACCGCACTCAACAGGTCCTGTAATGCCTTTATGAATTCATCAAATTCACCATCTGCAATGGCCTCTGTTAAAGTAGGTAGATAACAAGCTTTTAAACCAGTGTCTCTATCCGGTGCATATATCAGATGTTTCATCCATGGTCTGGAATTACTTATACCGGTAATATCAATATCATTTTGATCAACAAACATCTGATCAATATCCTTTGCCTTATTACCCATCACTTTAGAACCAAGTGCCAATTTTAACTTGGTATATGCTTGAAACCATGGATAATCAACAGAGATCTGTGTTTGTAGTTCATTCGCCCTCTTATCGAATTGTGATGCAACTTGTTCAAATGTTTCCAATTGACTATATAACCTATCAACAGTCATCTTTAATAACCCACCTTTTTCAACATCTTTATCCCACCAATGCATTGGGATTTGTAATTTAACCAAATCTTGGAAATATACCCTTATCTCTTCTGCATAATGTGATATGTTATACTCTATAACTTCATGCTCACTAAAGGATAATGCTAAAAAACCTAGATATTTGGCCAAAGTACCATGTAATTGGAAACCTGGATCAATGAAATTTTCTAACCAATCTAACGTGTCATATGATGATCTATGATTGACAGGTAATGAATTAGAAAACCCCTTATTAACAATATCATCACCATCATCACCACCATAGAATAAACTATGGAATCCAACATCACAACTTGGAATACCCAAATGATGTTGAAATACGCTAAAATCAGTACCAGAACGTAATCTTTTAATCTTTTTATCCCTTGCATCAGCACTATCAATGACACCCATTGATTCACTCCAATAATCAAATAACGATTTTGAATCACTAAAATTCTTAAATGGTATACTCTTACTAGAAGATATCAAGAATTGATCCAACAATGGATTGGATTTAACATCCAATTGATCACCTGTAACACCAACATCAAGATTAATATATGCAATTGCAGAATTTTTCAAATCTTTAGAATAACGTTCTCCATATTCAGTTGAACCAAGCATACCAAATTCACTTCCATCCCATGAGGCAACAACAATGGTTCTCAATGGTCTCCATCCAAGTTTAACCAATGAACCAAATGCCCTAGAGATCTCTAATAATACGGCATGTCCTGAACCGGGATCACTTGCACCTTCCGATGTAAAAGAATCACGATGTCCTCCTAAGATAATTTTCTCATTCAATAATCCAGGAATCTCATACATAACGTTCTTTATAGGAACAATCTCTTGTTTCTGTTTGTTATATAAATTGATCTTATAAGTCGATGGTCCAGGTGTATTGTACTTAAACCCTTGGATATCACCTGTCCAGTTGAGTGGATAGTTTTCACCATTAGCAGAATTTGAAAGATGTTTCAACAAAGGTGTAATGTCATCAGAACTCATGGGTATCGATGGGATCTTTGGTAGACCCCTTGGAGTTGTTCTCTTCACACCTCTAACTGATGGATATCCAACAGTAGTTGGATCACCAGGTGCATCTGTATAAGGTAACACAGTGTCTCTTCTGATACTGTTAGGGTTACGTGCAGGCCCCTCGGGATATGCTGAGTATCCATTCTTTACAGTGTATTCTCCATCATCATATGGATCCATATATGTGATCGCTCCAATGGCACCAAAAGTTTCTGCATGTCGTACTTGTAAAGAAGTTGAAACCACTTGTCCACTTCTCATGATATGGATCTTATTCTTTAGATCAACGTTCAACGACCTCAACAGTCTGTAGTCCTCCAAGGTTCCATAATTAGTGTACACGTATTCAGCAGTAACATTACCGTTGGCAGAGTATGCATGGAATGCAGGGATTGGTTCTCCGGTCAAGGGATCCTTTTCAAGAAGTGATGGTCTATAAATGACTTTTTCTGAATCCAAAAGCGCTAAGTTTGAGTCGACATGCTTTGAAATCAATGTATAATATATTTCCTTGTACGGATTCAAACCATAATCTTTCAGTTCGTCCATTGTGTACTGCACCATCTCATCACCATCCGCGCTAAGGTGTCTGAGTTCCATGAATCGTTTCAGTTGGTCTCCACTTCTATTCTCATCGTTCAATGCCTTTATGAAAAGTCTCTCAGTATCGTCCTTTGTCAACGCTGAGAAATGAATTCTTCTGTAGTCTCTACTGACGGAGGTTCTTGGAAGGAAGATCAAGTTGAATATCGCCACGGCTATAAGTGACCATATGATAGCCGCGATGAATTTTCTCGTCTGTAACGAAGGATATCGTTCTTTGACATAGTCTCTAATACTGTTATACGCCGTGATTATGCTGCTCTGGTCGTTATCGAACATGAAAGAGCTCGCCACGGAGTTCATACGTACTCTTCTGTTATGCTGTGCAATGAGGTCTCCGGTGGTGTAGCTCCTTGCCCTTGTGGGGAGCTGAGGTTGGCTGGGCTGCTGAGGCCATGGCTGCGGCCATGCCTCTCTGTCTGGGAAAAGTGGAGCTGTTTCGACTATCGACTGGTGCCGTGTTTGCATATCGACTGTGCTGTTCGTCTAAAGTGCCAGTGGTCTAGTGGGATGTGTTTCTGACTGTACTGCTCAGATGCTGTGGTCTAATTATGTGCTCGAGTGGTTTGTTGATGTTAGGAAAGAATTCTCTGTTATCGCGCTAGTAGTTAAGAAGCCTACATGCGTGCTAAATGCTTGTTTTTATACGACAGTTAAGCGGTATTAAAATTCATTACGTCATAGATTATATATATGTAAAATGTCGGGAGTACCGGCGCGTCCGGCCAAGAATCCCCGGTGTTAACTGAATAAAACAAATGTATGATACAAAGAGGTTGTTGGTTTGAGATATGATTATGTGGTATGGGATCAGTTCAAGAGCATTTCTAGCAACTTCTTCTTGTGCTTCAGAAAGTCGATATCTTTCTCACACTGCTTGAACGTGTCACACACAGACTTTATAAAGCTCTTTGGCTCGATAACACGGCCACCAAGATGACGGTCATATAACTCCACAGGATAGAGATAGTTGGTGTTCTTCACATCCTGATTAGGATGAATTTTCTTATCTGTTGTATAAATGTCATTCTTCCGTACATAGCAAAGAATCTTGATGATATCACTTTCTGTGTCATTTTCTTTCTTACCGAGTTCACATATGTGATAAGCAAAGCATTTATGAAGGATCTTTCTAGCCTTCTTACTTGCAGAGATCCTCTCGTCAATATATTCAATTTCTCTTCTCACATGACTCGTTGGAATGACACTGATACATCCCTTGTTAAGTTCAGTGGCTCCCCTTTTCACATTATTTCCTTTACTCTTGTGAATTATTGGCAAAGGTGCAAATTTGACCTTTTTACTGACTGATGGAACACCATATGCAGAGCGAGTAGTAGAGCTGTTTAATAAACTGACTGACATTCTTAATTTATTGCTATAACGATACAACTGAGTTGTGGATTACTATTTATCAGAAGATATAAGTTAAGTGTTGAAGTGAATAATTACAAAGGTCCAGAATGAGCCCTCTTATATATAGGCACGAATGGAGAATGAGAGGTTTAGATCACATTGGGTACTGGGTGAGAGCTTTCCCTGGAAACATGGTCCATATAATTCTGGTTTATTTACGTAGTGTGTCAACTCGCAGAAAATGAGAGAATAAATTTAAGTATGTATAATATCAAAGCTATACATCTCAACCTTTCATTTTGACTTCTTTGCCTCCGTTTCTGTCTCTGGAAGTGGCTCTTCTGCAGATCTCTTCTTTCCCTCTTGAGATTCTCCAGAGGCTTCTGTGGAATCTTTAGACTTCAATGCCTCCGTTACCCTCTTATCTCCAGTAACACCATTGACAGGTCTAAAATATGGTTGACATCTCCAGTATGGAATTTTCTTATATGCTCCTCCCCATAACTCCTCTTCGCCAGTAGTAATGACATCGAGCTTCTCAATGTCATCCCTCTTATACAGCTCTTCGACTCTTTGCTCAACAACTTTTACAACGTCTTCTACGGGGTCAAAGTTATGCTTTGGGGATATCTTTGCTACCAGCTGTCTAACGTCTGTGTGGACCTCCAAAAAGGGCCTCAAGATTTTGAACATGTGTGACTTCATCGCAATCTTTGAAGCATTACCTGGACACTCTTTGACAATTTCGTAATATTCCCGAAGTATATGATCCACCCTTGGGAATTGTCTTTTGATATCTTCATCATCTGATACAAATACACCAGGGTTATAAAGATTACCTTCTGCACTCATCACCGCATCAGATCCCACTTCATTAAGACACCTCGTAACGTCTTCAGGGTATAGGATGTTGCCATTTGCGTAAAACACAGTATCACTAGGTAAATTTTCTCTCAAGTATTTTATGATTGACCAATCAGCTAACCCTGTCTTTTGACCTTTCATCTCCCTTGTACGACCATGGACAGTGAGAAATTGAGCACCGGCATTTAAGACCATCTTTGCATATTCCAAGGTCTTCTCACGATCTTCAAACACTCTAATCTTAGCAGTCACTGGAACTTCGAGCTCTGTGTTCAATTTATTGATCAACTTATGGACCAACTCCCAATCATCCATCAAAAATGACCCATAGTTTCCCTTACGGGCAATACCCTGTGGACATCCGAGGTTTAAATCCACTGCATCACATTTTCCAACAACGTGTCTAGCAGCTTGTAACAGATACTCTGGATCATTTGCGCAGAATTGAACAACCAACGGACGATCTTTTGAAGAATCTCCGTCCCATTCACCCCACATATCATTTCTATACTTCTCACTCGTAGCAAAGAGTCTTGCGTGGAACATCGGCGTATAGCACAGCGTTGCTCCGTATTTACGAGAGAGAATACGCCATGCGAGTTCACTTTGATCAACCATAGGAGCAACGATTCTCTTTGGTGAGCCGATCGACTCAAAGAGTTCACGACCTTGGAGCTTTGTCATTGTGTCGATGTTTCTGTTATTGAATAAACTTATCCTCTGTCTGATGAGCAAGGAAGAAACTTTTCCTGATGCCTTGAAGAGCCCGAGGAGTGACAATGTGATTGATTTGAAACCAGAACCTACCAGGGCCGAGGTTCTTAGTGTACGATATAGAGCTGCGAGTCCTTACTGGGGATCTAAAGCTTTTATCTCATCAGTTTTCCTTTAGGCGATGAGTTTTTTTTATTTTTTTTTCTATGTCTCTTGTTTCTTTTTCGGCTTCACCCTAACGGTCGCGTAGACAACCGAAGATATCACAGCTCTACGACCTCAGAACTACGAACGTCTATGTCAAAGACGCCGATAAACTCAAAATGAATTGATCACCTGTATATCCGTAAATTTTACACATCCACTTAGTTCTCGATAACCTCTTCAGTCTCCTCCAGAATCTGCTCTTGGATCTGTTCAATGACCTCGGTGTCCTCGTTATCATGGGACTCCTCAACGATTCCGTATTGCTCCTTGTGAGCTGCAATCTCGCTTCTCCAGGTGGTCCACTCATCGAGCAAGCGACGTCTCTTGAGAATGAGCTCTCTAGCAGATGTAGAGGCCTCCATGAGATCTTGCTCGTCGAATTGAGCACTGTACTCTCTCAAGTTCTTTCTAACCTTCTTCTTCTCACCACCAGTCAACAATGACTCTGGACGTGGTCTCCAGATAAAGGCCTTGAAGTCGTCCAACAGCTCATCTCTCAAGACTTCACCGGCAAAGTTGAAGATCTTGTAACCGTTCTCGATCTTATGACTCCATGATGATGACCATGCGGCAACAAATCTTCCAGATGGGTCCCATTCGAGATCGGTCATACCACCATATGGCTCAGTGCCCAATAACTTGACATTAGCATCGACGTTATCAGTTTCCTTCTTATCACCAGTGTAATCCATATCGAAAAATTCGATGAATCCCTTGGTACTACCTATACTTGAAATGGTAACGAAACGTCCCTTTGGTGCAAAGTTGATAGTGTTTGTGACTTGGTCGCTCAAAGTCTTGAAACAGACCCATTTCTTCAAAGCAGCAGCCTTCTTAGCAATTTCTGGAGCGTAGAACTCAATGGTATTCTTGATGAAAGTTTGATTGGCACCGATGACTTCTGGTTTGGAAATGATGATGAATCTGTCTCCACGTGGTTCCCATTGGAAGTTAATAACACGATCTTTCAATTCAATCTTCTCAACTGGAATATCCTTCTCGTTAAGCTTGAAGAATTCCAGGTTTGTGAATAAAGTCTTCTTGGACTTGGTGTGACGATCCACCTTAACGGCCAAATATTCAGCCTTATCTTGCCAGTGAAGCATACATTCAGAGACTTGGAACAAGTTGATAGTTCTTAAAACCTTCTTGGTTGGAACCTCAAGAAGTGTAACTCTGGCAGTTTGGTTGTCAACTTCAGGAGTCCAGTAGGCCAAGACATGGGCTAATGGGTCCGTTTGTCTTGTGTTGGCAAACTTAACACCAGCTGGAGCCCATTCAAAGTCAACAATGTTATCGATCTTGACTGGCTTCTGATCCAAAAGGGCAAAGTTATCAGTTGTGTCGTAGATGGCCAATGCGTTTGGACCGATTCTGGCAAGGTACTTGTCATCATAAGACCATTTCACCAGCGGCCAGATCATCTCCTTTCTTTGTTCCAAATGTGGCGGAAGGGCAAATGTACGTACTGGTAAACCTGTGGCAATATCCCAAATGACCAACTTGTGACCTTCGGATTCTGGACCGAAAGGGAAAGTTGATCTCTTTGGATGGTCATCTGGAGGAAGCATGATTGGTTCTGGCGACAAAGTGACCAAATATCTCTCAGATGGAGAGAAATCGATCAATCTGACCTTTGGATGAGAGAATCTCTTCAAGTTCTTAAAGTCCTTACCACCCCAGCATTGGACACCTTGAGCGTGCAATGAGAAAACGTATTGTCCCTTTGGAGAGAATTTGACAAAACCCTCGGTCCATCCTTGTCTTGGTTCGATGACAGGTTCTGGAGCCATCTTGTTCTTGTTCCAGAAGGCACCGACAACATCACCCTTATGCAACAAGAATTGATCACGACCGGATTCATCTTGCAACCAGGACTTCAGGTAGTCAGTCTCCTGGAATGGTGGCAAAGTTGGCTCAACGAACTCGTTAGAAACAGCACCTGGTGCTCCATACTTCTCGATATCGTTCAATCTGTTCAAGAACAAACGATGCTTGACATCCAATTTCTTACCGTTCAATGCACTGATAGCCTTGTCAGCGTTCTGAACTGTCTCGTACTCGACGAAGCAGAAACCCTTGGTCTTACCATCTTCTAATGGCATGTGGAAGTTGACAACATTACCGGCTTGACTGAGCAATTTGGTCAAGACCTTGGTTAAGATTGGAACCTTGGACTCTGGTGCAATTGGAGCACCGTCGACAACAACGTATCTGTCAAAAGTGGTGTCGTCTGGTACGGCGAATTTCTCCTCCAAGTCGGAAAAGTCGATGTCATCGACCTTGATGTCTTCGATCTTTGGTAGCTCGAGTGACATGGTGTACTTTGTTAGTAAAGAAAGATAGTTTCGATATCTAAAAGCTGGAATGGTTCCTTTGTCTATACAAACACATAATTGTATTTTTCCTTTAGACTAACTTTTCAGCTTTTTTTTTTTTCACTGTGGACGATGGCTCAAAAGGGGAATATTCGCGGCTGTGTTTAGGTGTTATGAGCTCGTGTAAATGTTACAGATCAACATTAAAGATGCATTTCTCTGATCTTAAAAACAAAGCATAAACAAAACAAAGGTTTAAATCTGACAGCAGAAAGGCGATTTATTCAGGATTAGGTGATCTATCCTGCTCTCACCGATAGAGAAGCACAGAGATCTGCTTTCAATTGAGTGCTTGAAAGAACACACCTGCAGATCTTGTTCTCTTGTTCTGCCTTACGCGACTGAAGGAGAATCTCGCATTCCAAACATCATAACCGGCATACACACACTTCTCTGTTTCAAAACAGAAAGGCACGCGAATTAACAGGGCGGTTAAACCGAATATTCCAGGGATGAGTGAAACATCATCAGAAGACTCAGATGTCTCAATATCAGTAGCCGCTGAGAGGCTAGAGCGCTTGGAGATTGCAGACAAGAGCAGTCAGCTTAACGATGAGGAGAATAAAGAGAACTTCGGATATGTTCAAGGGGAAGATGATAACGATGATGATGATGATGACGATAATAATGAATTCCTGAACTCAAGCTCTTTCCTCTCACACTCGCAAATCATAAGGACCACGAATATCTCAAACTTCAAGCCAGCTGCTTACAATGCCGAACTGAGCCCCACAAGAAAGGACACAGAGTCTAAAAATGATCATATACATCTAGATATCAAACAGGAGAACTCACAGGCTCTTCCCAGTCCTGCACGAAGTGAATATGATAGATCGGCTGAGAACTCTCGGCTAGGGATCTTTGATGATAACCACGATCACAGTGCCACATATAACAATGAAGGTGGAGGTAATGAGGATACTGATGACGATGAAGACAACAACGAAGATGACAATGAATCAATAAACTCCGGCCACAACACCTCGACAAAGTTCATAGATATTGATGATCCTAAAGCAACACCCAAGCTTCCCAGAATGCACCCGGATGCGACTCCTTGGAGAAGGCTACGACCAAGTAGTATTAGAATGAAAGAGCCTCCCCCAAAGATGGATGCTATGTCAATGAACTACGTGCAATCACTTTTTGATTCAAACAATGCGACAATAGATGCCAAATCACCTGCCAGATCGTCATCAATATTCGATACTACGAGTGCAGATGGAACAATGGGATCAACTGGAACGGTAACGGTACATGAGGTGGAAGAGTTACGCAAAAAAGTCACAAACTATAAACTTCAACAGCGAGTGTTGACTGAGATGATCCGTGAGATTCTAAAAAGTTCTGGAAATGGAGAACAATTGAAATCAGAAATACTGCAGAGATTGGAAACTGAAAATAACCTCCTGGCTGGTGAAAGAAATAATCTCAAACAAGAATTGAAGAGAGGAGAAGATCAGGAATCAGAAAGGTTTAACGAGAAGGCAAAAGAAGTTTTAGACCTAAAGACATTGCTCATCTCAACAAAGTCACAGAATGAGGAACTTCAATCTTTTATAGATGGTCTTAGGGCGCAAATTGACGCACAAGAGAGAAGTTTAAACTCTCAAGCAGACGAAAATAACAGATGGATTCAAATAGCAAATGATATACTATCTGTGTTACTTCTCTTCACGAAAGCAGAATCAACAAAGGCAGTACAACAAGCAAAGGAGAAATCGAACTCATTAGATACAAAGCTACACGTCATAAAACTTGCAGTCAATGAACTTGGACAACAATTTGATGCACTATCGAAAAATCTTAGCAATGTCAATGATGAGAACAGACGTCCTTCAGAGTCTCTCAATGACCTTTACAAAAGTAAGCTTGAGACATCTAGACAGGTTGAGCAGGAGCTTCGTGAACTTTTAGGACAACAATCATCGGTAGTTTCATCTTTAAGATCCGAAGTGACCTCTTTGCAGCATCACTACCATGAAACAGTTCATTTTTCAGGAAGTCTTAAGAAAGTTTTGAATGAGAAAAGGCAGAAGATCACGGAATTGAACGAATACATACTGGAACTCCAGTCACAAGTTGAAGAGCTAACGGAGGCTAAGGATTCCGAGCTATCTACCAATGAAGCCAAGCTTCTGAAAAGTAGACTCACTATAGTGAAGGCAAATCATTCAAAGGAGGTTGAAAGATTAACATCTCAAATTGAAAAACTCGTCTCTGAAGTTGAAAAACTCAAACATGAGCTAGCAGATCAATCACATGGATCGGAGAGAAAGAACTTAACCGAAGAGCTTACAAAGAAGCATCGTGAGATTGCCGAACTCAATAACGAAATTGCAAATCTCAATACCAAATATCTTGATAAATCTCATGAATCACAATTGACCATTCAAAACTTAAAAAAGCTTTTGGACTCTCATAGAGATGAGTATGAAACTCTTTTGAAGGATTGTAATCATTTGAAACAGACTTTAAAGGCCGTCCAAGATAATGAAGGTAATAAAGAGAGAGAGTATAGACGTAAATTGGAGCATGCAGCAAAGGAGCTGAACCTTGCAGTGATGAAACAACGTGCGTTAGCAGCAGAGAAGAGTAAATTGACATTTGCACTCGAAGATTCAAAACGAGAAAAATCCACGTTAACTTTAAACAATAATACATTGACAGAGAAGATTGGTAGGTTGAGTTATCAAATATCAACATTGACTAATTATGAAGTAGGATTTAAAAGTTTATTAGATCTTCAAGTACACCATTTGAGAAACATGTTACAAGACTTTGAGCCTATTCTAGAGAAATCATCATATATGCAAGCTCAGCAGAAATTGAACAAGTTAGACGATACTGAGCTTGATTTTGAAAAGACTCATGCTGTTGTTAGGTCGTTATTAGCGTTTTTTGAAAATGCAATGGGTTCATTGATTGAAGATCACAGTAATATATTGATCCAGGGTGATGATAATGATGAACTTACTCATGAGAATGAGGAATTGAAGAGGGAAATAACCAGCTTACAGGAGGAGCTACAGTGGTATTATGACCATGGTAAAATCGACTCAGATGACAACAGTCCAAGAACCAATTTGAGAATTAGCGATTTAGAGAAGAAACGTAAAGCTGAAAGGGAAAGACGTAAGCTCGAAGTTGAAGAGTCACAGAAGTTGGTGAACAAGTTAGAAGATGAAAATAAATTGCTAAGAGAGAAGCTAGAGAGGGTATCAAGAACACAGAGATAAAAGATGAAGACGCACATGAACTATATTAATAATGAAATGAAATTCATTTATAAACACTATGGTATTTTAGCTGGTTGACGATTACTGTATAAGATACAAATACACGTTTTGTAATACTACTTCTAGTAAGCTACACAACACAATAAGGACCACAGTTATTATATTATAATCTAGAGTTAATTATCTAATCAGACATTGTTTCGTCATCATCACTATCCTCGTTTAACTTTGCCTCAGCGTATTCCTTAGCCTCTTTTAAGAGATCTTCTGGGACAAACTGATGAAGTCCTTTAGTCTCTGATGTTGAGCACCATGTGATTTCAATTTCAAACTCTTTATCCTTGTTATCCTCATGAGCGAGATATATGATTCTAGCAGCCTCTTTAACAGCGTCTCTAGCGGACAATGAAGGCATATCCAATTTTTCCAATTCGTTCTTTGCACTTTGTCTACCTTTACCTGTGGCAGCACCGTGATAACCCCAGTAAGTTCCACTTGGTTCCAGCATGTAGAGATGTGGACCATTTTCATCGACACCTCCAATGATCGAAGTGACACCGAATGGTCTTACAGAGTTATAACATGTATAAGCTTGGAGTAATCCACCGATACGATCTATTAGGTATGGGACTGTGATTGGTTGCTTGTACTGGGACGTGTATGTTTGATGTTCACCTCTGCATTTGCTAACGAGGTTTCTACCGTCCGGGAGAAGACCTGAGTAGACGACACCGATATGTCTACCTACTGTTTGAATACGGTTATTCTTGTTTGGAACGAGTAGTTTTGAAGTTACAATCTTTTCCACAGCGAGGACGATACCATCTGCGCATTTGAGACCTATGGAAGTACCACCGTTCTCAACGGCCTTTGAGGCGTATTCCACTTGGAAGTTTCTACCATCTGGGGAGAAGACACTGTTTGAGAGATCGTAACCGGTACCGACTGAAGTCTTTATGGAGGTTGATGTTTGTTAGTTGGGGTATACTTCATGGAAGGGTAGTCTCACCACAGAGTTTGTGGTCAGTTGCTGAGAGAAGTCCACATACCATGTTTTATCTATAGAATTGAGCCAATCAACGGAATAATTGACGTATTTGCCAATGAGTTTGAGGGTAGTGTTGTTGTTGATGATATCGTCTTAACTATGGAGATCATGTCGTTCTGTTAAGATTCGGTATTTTGCCTCCCAACCAAACGCGTGGTGTTCGGGTGTTAGGAGCCTGTTGCTGGAGTGTTTTTGTGTTTTGTTTTCCTGCTGTTATTTGCCCGTGTTATTTCTGTACTACACATCAAGTTCGAATATGGGGCCCTGGATGAAGCCGATAGTCCAAACAGACACCCAGAGGATCTATTAAGTGCAGCAGAGATACAGACACATAGAGAGAAAGTGTCCAATGGAGCAACGGTTAACACAGATATTGAACTCGATCTATTCGCCCAACGGGAAAACAGCTGATGCAAACGATGCTTCGAAGCCATTGTACACACACAACCTTGGAGACATAAGCTCATCTGATAAGAAAGTTCTACAGTTGAAGAGGCATGGGAGTGCGTATTTGAACATCAAGAATAAGAGTCGTGATCAAAGTAGGCATAGGATCAGTAAACAATGGGAATCGAATAAGACACTCAAGTTCTTTCGTGATATATCACGGAGAAGGATAAGGTCCTCTTACGATGGAGATTCAAATGAGGTGGATGAGAATAGTAAGCCATCGGAAGATGAAGCAGTCTCATTATTCAGACCATTTGACAGAGAACAGCTTTTGGATCGTATAGCCACATTCCAAAAGATTCTGAATTGGAACATCAATGAGAACGAGACACTGACACCTTTGAACATTGCCATATATGGTTGGAGTTGTGATCTTCAACGGTCTAATTCTTTGGTTTGTAAATGTTGTAATGAACTTGTGATAGTGAAATTACCCACGGAGATTGATGAACAAGATCCTGAAGAATATGAGATGTTGATAAAGACAGTATCTTTAAAATACCTTGAACAGTTGAAATTTTCATTTCATAAGGTGAACTGTCCCTGGAGAAGACAAAGTACACCTTTAATCGGTTGCTATAACATTGAATTCTCCAATATGGATAACGAAATCAGTTGGTTCGAAGAGAGATACTTACACAATTTACAACATGTTGATCTTTTAAAAGATATTGAATCTATTGAACCAGTTTTAAAAGATGAAGAATATGAAGCAGTTATTCATTGGCTCAAACGTACGGATGATAATATACCGATTATTGATACAAAATTGATACGGTTGAGTATATTTGGATGGGTTTTGGAAGTTCAAAGCTCAACCACACTTTTAACTTCAAGATCGGATGGTCGAAGAGTTTTATTGACAGAAGGTGTCAATCTATTAGATGCACATTATGCCTGGTCAAGTTATGTTGAGGGATATAATGTGTTGATTGACATATTCAAGTCGTTAAAGGCAGAAGGTAGTACTATGGTTGCAGATGCACACAGTAGTAATACTAACTCCAATGCTAACACTGCACAGAGGTTGGAAGAATTACGAAAGCTATACTTTGAAGGTATCTAAGAATAACGTATAATATATTAGTTGGTTGGTTTGTCATATAGCTATAATAATAATGGATCATAAATTGCTCGTCAAGTCTTTTGATGTATTAGTTCATCTTCTGAGAAGTAGCCTCACCGATTGGAAGATAAGTTCCAAACACCTTATCCCAGAACCAACTTGTAACACCAAAACCTAATTCATAGTTCTTATAATGATGCTCCAAATGGTATTTCTTCAATTTTTGTAAATAAGAAGGTAATCTAGCATGATGTACGAAGTAATGTGTCATGTCATAGATAACATAACCGAGGAATCCACCTGCAAAACCTGCACAAGCCATATAGTATGGTAACAGGGCAAATACCAATCTATAGAATGGATAACACAACACAACAAACAAAGTTGGTGGCATAACCAATCTATAACGATCCATTGGAAGATAATGATGCACACCGTGTAATAAAAAGTGTAAAGTGAACGCTATTGGATGGTCTGGTAAATAATAATCCAGATGGAAGAGGAATCTATGGAGAGTATATTCAATCAAGGTCCAAACGAATAAACCAAGGGCAAATAGCGATAGGGCAAAGAATGGGTTCAAATTGGTGACACCGAGGTACAACAAGTAGAAATCCAAAGGAATCCACACGGAGGGAACAACCCACCATGGTGTAAGAGAAATAGGTTCAAGGAAGTTACCAAACAATTGAGCAGAACCCTTACCGTAATGTCTTGGTCTATGGACTTGATCCAAGTAGAATTCCTTGTCGAAATCAGCAAATAACACCTGTAGTAAGAGAGGTTTGTTGAGATCCAAGAATTTGTGGTTCTTGAGATCCTTGTCGTAATCCGTCATGATATTTAGTTTCTCATACGCTGGTGTTCCATGCATGGCAGTTGAATCAAACACTTCGTCATTCGAGCCATTTGGTCTAACCTCTTGGAGATGCTTTGGATTGGCCAATAGCTCCTCCTCCTCTTCGGAAGTGGCAAGGTAGCCGATGAGATAGTTCTCATCGAGCATCTCGTAGGTCATCTCCGAGTGGAGATGGCTGGCCTCATCCGCAAGGATATCCGTAATGTCCTTGCCTGCCCAGTCAATGATCAAGTCCTCACCGCCGGGATGCTCATCGAGGAAGTCTGTCACGTTGTAGATTTTTCTGTTGTACAAAGAGACCCAGCAGTCCTTTTCGGTGTTGTGCTCCTGTAGCTGTGAGAGCGAGAGTAGAGGGAGTGTAGACATCGTCGATGGTGTTGGTGGTGGTGTTGATGGAGGCTGTGGTGCTGAAGAAGAGAGAAATGAATATTTTGGCTTGTTTGTTTTCGCTATATAGCGAAAAGAAAAAAAAATAAATACCAAAAAGCATACGAGTTCTCCAGCTCCGTCATGTGGAGATAAATGGCTCCTTTTCGGTTTTTTTTGAAATCAAATTAACGTGTTGTTTTTCTTTTTGTTTACGCTTACAACAGGCGGAATTTTTCCGTTGCCGCAGGTGTAACCTGTCCAAATTAAAAATCTTCTCACTGATCTGCGATTTAAAGGCAACTACCGCGATCTGCTGATTACTGTGGTGATAATTTCTTACAAATAGGGGCTGCTGCTGCTTCTCATGACGGCCACAGTATATATTTATCACGTGACACACACTCTAATGCTGTATAACTGTACTACAGTATGCGCTTACTGGAAGCGTCATATAAGGCAGTTGGTTGACTAATGGAGTGATACAAGACTTATCAACTGATCATAATGGTATCTGTGGATTAACCGGAAGCAGAAGGCGTTTAGCTGGATCCAATTGAAGGTTGGGTGCCTCAGCTACTTTTGTTTACAATACTGTACATAGCATTCCAGGAAAACTCTGAAGCTTAGCTCGCTAATAAATAATGTGCAGTAGTCCGGCGAATATCTAAAACCAGCTCTAGTGCAAACTGATCCATGCTGAGCTAGAAGAACGACTGGAGAATCATGTCGCATTTCTCAGCTTATTTCCTCTTCAGTGTGCCTCTTACAAATCATGAATAATTAGCGTGTCAGCTTGCGCACCTTCAAAGATTACACTTGTATGCTGTGTAGTATAATTTTGATCTCCGCCTAAATTATTTTTCCAGTGTTGGCGCGCAATATATGGTGTACGAGCCCAGGATCCCAATTATTCAGCTGGTGAAGTACACGAATAGTCAAAGCTACGAATTCTGCCCGACGTGCCCACAAAAAGCTCATCAAAAGCTCGCTAAACCCTGTGCACTAGACGGGCGGTGCTAAAATATTATAGGCGGTGAAGGGAAATATTTGTCAATCATTATTACATTAATCGCCAGCTAGTTAAGCTGAATAATAATTCACGAACGCCAACGACAATTTACTGGAATATTCAACTAATCTCGATCATAGATATTGATCTTTTATACCAAAGAGCAACCCACATTATCCAAAAAAGGAGACATATACAGGCTTTCAATATAGCCTATTGATCAACTATCTAAACCAAAGTCACTATTGCTAAGACTGTACGCTCACAACTTCATTGCATTTTCCCATTTAACACACTCATTTGACATAAATATTTATCAAACATTTCCCCCATCTGCACCGCGTCGACTACTCCAGAATCTATCACAGGTCAAAGATTTGACTACAACAATAACACACTGCATCATACCAATCACATACAGCTATACTAAGGATACACTCATATCACTCTCTGATTAACCGCCGTCGTCGCATGTGCTATGGCAGGACTACATAATGAAGAAGGTCACATGGATGATCATCTATCTCCAGACACAATCCCTCAACGAAGTCGAAAGACAAGCACAAGGAGCATCGGCAGTAGTCGAATGGGCTCTGTTAACTCAAACAACGCTAATGATGTTACCGCTGAAGATGCCGAAGCGACAAGGGTAAAGAGGAAATCAAATGCTTATTTAGCCGCTGAAGCTGTTCAACAAGAACGTGATGTAATCAAAGCATTGAAGAGATTATCCATGGGCGGCTCATTGACGATGGATCCAGATTTGCCCGTGGGTGATTATGAGTTCCAGGACTATCAGATGAAGAAGATGAAACAACAACAGCAACAGCCACAGCAGACAAAGCATAGAAATAGAAGTTCAAGTACAAGCTCTTTGAATTCCAATCCATCGTTTATAGACGTGGATGATAATGATGATATTAACGACAATAACGATAATGACAATGGTAATGATGACAATAACGATAACAATACAGAAGATGAATATGAATTTAATGATACAACGTTGATTGATGATTCGGATAGATTTGACCAACAGACATCTTCGATTGCTTCTTTATCGTTGTCTAATAGAACGGATAACAATGTCAATCATTCTGATTCTAATGAAAATATAAAGGATGATGATGACGATGACTCCAAGATTGATACAGAGAAACTGTTATGGGTGCCTGCTAAGGCTCATCCAAGTATTGCACCAGATCAATTCAAAAGACATGTTCAACTAACATTGGATGATATGTCCAAAAAATTGAACAACAGAACAAACGTTAGAGAACCAATACCTTCGTTAAAAGAACTAACGGATGAATTGGATAAATTAACTGAAATGGCTGGATTGGCTGCAACTGATGCCGTATCGTTAGCAAGAAGTTTATCTAGTGCAAGTTCATCATCATCTTTTCTATTATCATCTGCATCATCATCAAATACCCCTAGTTCAAATCAAATGACTAATGACAATGTTTATTCCGATTCGGACGGTAATGAAATTTTATCAACATCTCCAGTGGATAGATCATCAAATAATAAAACTGAAGAAGACGATGACGATGATACTCCACTATTCACAGACGTTTCAAATTCTCTAAAGAGAAGCCAATGGAAGACTTATTCACGAAGAAGAGTTAGAAATCCATCATCTTCTCCTACAACAGCATCATCATCTTCAGTGTCTCATACAGGGAATCATTCAGAACCAAATTCTCCATTATCACCGTCTTCGCCTTCTATGGATTCATCTGTTTCTTCAAATCAACCTTCAAATAAGAATATAGCATATACGCAGAATGATGTTACTAAGGCTTCAGCTAATCCCATACACCATTATCATCCTCGAAACATGGTTCAACAACAACAGCAACAGCAGCAACAGCAATCCCATCGACAACATGTATCTTCCCAATCACAGCAGTCCCGTCCAGTACAGAGATCTGTGTCTTCAGATGATAACCAGTTACGTAAACAGCAACAGCGACAGCAGCACCAACAACAAAGGACAAACTATCACAACCAACAACGTCAAATTCATGACTCGCAAAACTATAATGTGCTTAAACAGAACGGAGAAAGACTTCAAAGGTCTCAAAGTGATATATCATCTTCATCTGCGATGAAAAGAACAAACCATTCGAGGAATAGACATGCTGGTTCTATCATTGATCTTGGTGGACAATCATCTCCATCTTCAGAGAATCAACCAATTAACAATAATAATGCCAATAATCAAATAATGACAAGTTCCATGGAGTCCCAACAACAGTCTAAATTGCAGAAACATAGACCACAACCTCTTAAGCTTCCTACTACCATCTCAAACGAAGAAACTGAGGCTCCTACTCCATTAGGTAGTCCGAAGGAAAAACGTGAATCAAGATCAAAGGACTTTTTAAACATTTTCAAAAAGAAGAGATCTTCATCTCCAAAGAATGATCAGAAAAAAACAGTTACTCCAACAAGATCAACGTTTAATGACGAGAACTCTCCAATGTCGACAAGATCATCTCCGGATAACAAAGTATCACAACAGAGATCTCTATCTGCTTCTGCTGCAGTGTCTTCCACACCATCAGGACATAGACCAGTTTTGTCCCCCACTGCATCTTCTCCAACCTCATCATCTTCATCACCACATTCACCAACAGCATCAGCATCACATACAGGCTCCTCATCATCTTCGAAAAGTACAAGAGGTCCATTAACATCACCACAGAAGACAAAGACGCCATTCACTTCCAAGAGGAAGGATAATTCGCATAAATCTAAGAAATTGACATCACTCGATCCTGGCAGGAGTAACTCATCTGATTCTACATCTGCATCTGCATCACCAACTACAAGCTTTAGCAATAACAACAGGGACACTAATAATAATAATAAGAATATGAATAACAATGGACAATCTTCTCATATGATTTCAGAGGAACAACATCGTGTTCAAAAGGAAACTTTGGCGCGTAAGTTATCAGAATCCAATACAAATTCAAGGAATTCTAAACCTAATGCACCGATGCAATTTACAGATTCCGCATTTGGATTCCCATTACCTCCATTATCACATTCAACGATAATCATGTTAGATTATAGATTACCAGTTCATGTTGAAAGGGCATTGTATAGGTTGAGTCATTTAAAATTGGCAAATCCAAGAAGACCATTGAGACAACAAGTGTTATTATCCAATTTCATGTATGCTTATTTGAATCTTGTTAATCATACGCTTTATCTTCAACAGTTGGATGAAGAGAGATCAAATGCAAATACTGTTGATGGGTTAGATAATTCACAACAGGAGAATGTTGCATTGTACAATTGATGAGTCAAGTTTTATTAATGATAATCAGATTGACCGTTAATTGATGTTATATGTAGCACTATTATGACGATGTCAATGGGAATAGAAGCCTTTTAAATCCATAGATCCCTAGTAGAAGCAATGCATAGTATATATACTTCCACAACGGATATTTACTTGATCCAACGTTTAACGGAGGAGGACCCATCAAGTTACAATAACTATGAACAGCGATACAACTCCAAACGGTGTGTTGTCTCAGGAAGATGAAATCTGTAAAGATACCAAAGAGATAGGTATATAGCAGCTGAAAACACGTTGATATTAGAATGATCTTTAAAGGTGCGACTCTGTTTCTGTACAACTCAAATGCATGGTGGAAATGTGCAATGCTGAAGTATAAAGGAGGTATGAAGATGAGCTTTGTAGTTGATATTGTGGGTGACAGTTTGAGCACGGTTATGATCGTTGATGTGTAGATCAGTTCTTCTGTAAATGGAGCGATGATCAGATCTCTGAGTCCAGTGAGTGTTGTGATTTCATCAGTGAAGTTCTTAAAGATTATAAATGGAGACCCAGTTTCCACAATCTCATTGAGTGTTGGTCCAATGAATAGCACGTTGACTAGCAATAACGACTTACAAATCTCTGTAAACTTTGGAATGAGTCCCATGTGTGTGATGTAGAGTGTGTTTGAACTGTTATCTCCATAATCATCAGATAGATATGATAGCACACTTGGTAATAATGTACATACAATCGTTGTATATGTCATCACCACTTTCATTCTCTGTTTCATCACCTGTGGTTCATTTCTGTTCATGACACTTGCACCTTTAGCGTTGAAGATGTAGAGCGTGATGACGTATAGAGCTGAGATCAGCAGCGATAACAGAAGCGCATTGGCAGTTGAAATGCTCATTGAGGGTTACTGTTGGTGGTGATAGATGAGAAGTTGATGCAGTATGTGTGTCAATGGGTGTTGTTGTTGATGGGGGCAGGTGGAATATGATCAACTAACCGGGCAGCCAATGCCCCGTGAAATATAAACTACTACTTATTTTCTTGATGTGGGTTCGTGATTACCTGATTAGGCAAGTACAATCGTTGAGATTTGGATCAACATTAAATCTGCTGAGGTTGGAGGTCTGGTCCTGGTGATACAGAAAAATGGGGGTAAGGACTAAGTGGTTAGCTACACTGTAGATTACACCGTTATCATAAGTCTATCATTATATTATCAACTTCTTGCCAATTTATAAATCGATAAAGTCAGGACACTAAGAAATCCAACCGCACTTGCAGTGATGACCAAACTTGAAAGGTGATCACTCTGTTCTTCAGGTTCTAGCCCCGGAGTGGCAATCATAGGGTTATTTGATACATCAACAAGATGTGTAAACAGTTCAGATGACGATGAAGACCACGAAGATGAAACATGGAGCGGGAGTGGTAAGAACATCGACTGGGTGAATTCTTCTGGTTGAACATCACACCTCTGCTGTTGTCTATCTAGATCTGCCTTCAATGCGACTATGACAGCAGGGATCTTGTGTATCAAGGGATGTCTCTGGAATAGCTCTGTGATATAGTGGAAACTATCCGGGTCCGAAGAGTCATATGCCAGACATAGAACATCACACTGTTTCAACCTTGAGTCATTATCCAAAATTGCAGGTTCCAACTCACCTAGTTCTTCAAGGATCAGATACACCTGTTTACCTCCTTGTAGTTCCACACTATTCACCACAATCCGTGGTCTTATCGTGGGACTATAGACTTCAGAGTATTGTCTCCCTAGGAATGATTCCAACAGTGAAGATTTACCACTCTTTGGAGCACCAAGGACAAAGCAGTTGAACACCGTACGATCATGAACAGGGACACGGACCTGTTTATTGTTCTTTGTTCTTTCTCTTCTTGGTTTGGTAACTTTTAATGCGGATGTTGTCATTCCATTCTTCGATTCAAACCCTAAATACGCAAGATAAGAAAGAGTTACTTTATAATCCAAGAAAGTTGTCATACTCCATTGTGCTAACCAACCTTGTAATGTGACATATCCCTTTTCGTTTCTCACAGTTGTTTGTGGGAAACTTGTATCTAACCAGGCATCAGGGATCCCCGGTGTTGGTTTGAACAGAGACTCTAATTCTAAATCGTTCAATCCACCATCGTTATCCTTATCAAAGAGTAAGAAGAGATCAACCAAGAACCTGTAGCCGATTGGACTCAATTCAACGCTTGAATTTTGAGGAACATCCATCTTGGGATAAAGAAACTTGTCATTTAATGATAACGAATCCGTATAGTGGAAAGTTCTAAGTATCCCCCATGTTGTCTCATGACGACCCCTTTCAGCAAAGATCTTATTGAGGGCAAGAAACCCTTCAACCGTTAATCCACCACTAGAAGATCCATCCATTCCATCATTATCGAGGAATCCATTGACAATTGTGCTATTTACCGTTTGTCTTATCTCTGCTATATCGTTCTTATCCAAAGTTCTACCAAAGCATTTCAATTGTAATGCCATAAATTCATCATCGTTCAATATTCCATCTTGATCTTTATCACATAAGAAGAAGATTCTCTTGAGTGCTTCAATGGTAGCAGGTTTCAATTTGGCTTCTTTTGCATCGTATAATGGAGATATTGGATGTGTAACTGCTCTTTGACAAAGATAAAATGCCTGATTAATGTTATATTTATCCCTTGCACTACATCGTATACAACTTTCAACTTCTTTAAATTCTTTCAATATCGGTATAAATTCATCATTTATAGTTCTTTCAGACTCGTTGTTATTACCATTACCATTAACAATTGGTTGTTGATCTGATTTATTTTGACATAGTACTATGGGTAAATTAACACCATTTGATCTAAATACATTCATCCAATACAATGAAATACGTTCATATGTATAATGATCGGAATAAACAAGCCATATAACGTCTGCCTTACGGATCTCTTTTGTCAATGAATTGATATCTTGAGCATTTGTATCTATTAATATCGTTGAATTGGGTGAATATCTTGAAGAACTAAAATCTCTTGGGATAGTTATTGGTGGTAATACGTCTTGAATGTTTGGTACAAAAGTGTCTTTGACAAGTGCAGTGATAAGACAAGATTTACCTACACCTTCATCTCCACAGACAACGACTCTGATTGTATCTTTTGACATTGTGTTGTGTTGTTAGCCTGGGGTATGAATAAATGTGTTGATGTTTGGGGGGACTTTTGATTTTGATAGCGTGGGCTCATAGTTAAGGAAGCATATAGCAAGGCACACAGATAATAACAAATAGCATAGGCAATTTTACAACCGAAACTACATTGGATTAAACAAAGAAACAATTCATCATATAACTGTCAATACATAACAAAACAATCTATGAGGTGAATTCCATGATAGCATTAACCAAATCGTTATCATGCTTCTTCAAAGCCTTAGCAGCCTTAGCTCTTGAAACGTTAGCTTGTTCCATAACAACCTTCAAGTTTTCCTCAGAGATACCAGTCTCATCAACTTCTTCATCATCATCATCTTCAGCATCTTGTGGACCAGAGATGGCAGCAGCTTCTAAATCAGCAGTGATTGAAGCTGGATCCTTTGGAGCCAAGGCATCAGCATCTTCAGAAGCACCAGCCTCTTGTTGAGCCTGTTGCAATCTTTCGGACAAGTCTTCGAGCTTAGCCTCACCAAAGACGATGTAGGTACCGGCAGCTGACTTGTAGACATCTGGTCTATCAATGGCAAAGATTTGGTTGTTTGTCTTTCTAAAAGTGACTCTTGCGATTCCCTTAACTTCACGCAAGTTCAACTTGGCAATGAGAGCACGAGCTTTCTTCTCGTTCTTGGAGATGACGGTGACATCGGCACCTTGTGGGATCTCTTCAGGCAATTCTTCGATCTTGGACATTGTTATTGGTATACTGTTGGGGTATGTTAAGGGTGTGTATATAATAGAGTGTAGTTAAACGTCGAAAAAGTGAAAAGTTTTCGGGGATTTACTCAAAGAATTTGGATGTCGACATTATAATTGTAATCCGGGGGTATACTGCCCTCGGATATTACATTACATTATAAGCATTATCATTATCATTATCATTATCATTCTATTATTCTTATGTACAGTTCATATGATGGTCTATATTACTTAATACTACTCCAATTTCACAATTCTTGATTCTCTTCCACCATTTTGTTCAACTTTACCCATTCTACTTGGAGGCCATATTATATGAGTTGCCTTTCCAATAACCAACCCTGAACTTATCGGACCAAAATTATTCGAATCTATTGAATGTATATTATCCCCCTCTACCCATATATGACTCCTTTGTATATGGCATTGATCTCTTGGATATGGATGTCTTGTAAGGATCATATCACCTTGTATTCCCTTTATCCTTTTACAAAGTACTTTATTTGGATTTAAAGGTGATCTAAACAATATGATATCGTTATAGTGTAAACCACCACCATTTGAATGATTTCTTAAACCTAATTTCCAAAGTAAAACCCAATCTTGAGAACTATCCAATGGATTAAAAGTTGGTCTCATTGATGAACCTTCAATTTTACCAATATAACAAACATGTTCATTTAAAACAATCATTACCGGGATCCATGAACCAATTAAAAGAACAATCTTTTGAGTATATTTTAGATTTATTGATGAATTGGGTGATTTAAACCATGACATTTGTGTAATATTATTGTAATTTAGAGATGCTATTGATTTGTTGTCATATGACATTGTATTGTGTTATACCATTAAGTATTAGCATATGGTATTTTTACTATTACTATGACAATGACAATTAAGGTAGGGTAATGTATTTTATATATATGATGTCTGGATGTCCGATTTCTTCTATAAATCCGACAAAGTGTGGCTTTAGCAGAAATATTTAAGTCATCAAAATCAGTCATTATATAGAACATGTCATAGAACATACTCATAGAACATACTCATATGACATAGAAGGCAGAAAATAGAAGATAGAAGATAAGATATTTATAGGACACTACAATGCAAATACCCAGGATCAAACAGATATTAAACTTTCTCAAGACCCAGTGTATAAAACAGTGGTTCTTTATTGGATTAGCAATATTTATTGTTATTGCTAGATATGCACCAAATTTTGCAAGACAACATGGATTAATCAAAGCTCAATATACAATTTCATATGGAGCAGTTGCATTCATCTTCTTACAAAGTGGATTATCTATGGATTCTCATAAATTATTACAAAACCTTGGAAATTGGAGAGCTCATCTAACAATTCTAATCATATCGTTTCTAATAACAAGTTCAATGATGTTTGGTATATGTTCATTGATCAAACATACGGATCATGGGTCCAATATCGATGAATGGGTACTTGTTGGGTTAATCGTCACTGCCACATGTCCAACAACCGTGTCATCAAACGTTGTAATGACAACACAAGCCCATGGTAATTCCATCCTATGTCTATGTGAAGTATTCATTGGTAATATGCTTGGAGCATTTATATCACCTGCATTGTTACAGATGTACACTTCGTTACCCAAGACATGGAATTTTGCAAATCCTGCAAGTGATAATTCAGTTGGAGATCTCTATGGAGACGTTATGAAACAGTTAGGACTAAGTGTTTTTTTACCAACTGTTGTTGGACAATTGATTCAAAATTTATTTCCTAAACAGACAAAATGGTGTTTAACCAAATTTTATATGAATAAAGTGTCAAGTTTTTGTCTATTGCTCATAATGTTTTCATCATTCTCCACTGCATTCCATCAAAGAGCATTTAAATCCATTTCCACGGATTCAATCATTTTTTTAATATTCTTTAACGTTGGAATATATCTCTTTTGGACATTGATGTGTTATATGATTGCAAGACCATGGTTTATACCATTAATATTTAAACATGAACCAACAGATGATTCAACAAGGTTATATAGATGGTCATATAAGTTTTTCAAACCTTTTTATTATTCCAAACAAGATACAATAACAGTGATGTTTTGTGGAGCTGCAAAGACCGCTGCATTAGGAGTAAGTTTAATAACTTCACAATATGGTTCAAATTTCCCCAATTTGGGGAAATTATTGGCTTCATTGGTTCTTTATCAAGTGTTACAAGTTGCAACTGCACAAGTGTTGGTTAATTTCTTTAAAAAATGGCAGATGGATGATGAGATTAATAAGATTGAAGATGAAGAGTCATTGGAGATGAATAGAATAGATGAGACAGATGATAAGTAATATATATGTCATATGACATATTTATGTCATATGGTACCTCTAATTCTTCTTGCCAATTGAATATCCTTTTGCATTATCGTAACTCTTTTAGCATGAATTGCTAAAAGATTTGTATCTTCAAATAAACTAACCAAATAAGCCTCTGAAGCTTCTTGTAAAGCTAATAATGCAACACTTTGCCATCTCATAATAACATGATTTGAAATATCAACGTATTGTTGACAAACTTCTTTAACCAATCTTGCAAATGGTAATTTTGCAATTAATAAATCTCCTGAATTTTGAAATTTACGTATTTCTCGAAGTGCCTTTGAACCTGGTTTATAACGACGTTTTTTAGAAGTTGAACCATTGTTATTACCAACAATTGGATCACCAGGTCTTTGTAATCTTCTTGGTGCGTTTTTAGGTAATCGGGCCATTTGTTTTGTCTATTGTCTATTGTGATTCTAATAAGCTAATGCTTATGCTTATGCTTATGGCTAAATGTTGATGATATTTAAAATGGCTGGCTATAAGTACCGCGTTTATTTCAAAGTTGAAGTTAATTCCAAAGGCTGAATAATTTATAAAACGCGACGTATAAAAAGATGTTATGTATGTGATGTCCAGGTGTTTTCCTAAAGAGGTAATTCATAAGTATTACTAATTATACATTCATATACCTATTACTTATCTATTTGTCAATTGAAAACATGTCATATGACAATATTCATATATTAACAGATTAATAATGTCATATGACATTATATCTATCAATCATAGATACATATAAACTATAGAATTTATACCGATGCTTTGTGGTTATGAGCCACTGGGTCATATTGAATTGATCGCAACAATTTATTCCACTGCTTGAAAATCTCAAGATTTCTACTTTGTTTACTTTGTTTACTTTGTTTACTTTGTTTACTTTCTTTACTTCATCAGCAGAACAAGAACAGCGCTACCAAGGCTATTAACCAACCATCCGACAATGGCTCCATTCCATGAGAACAACTACCTGGTAAGTCTACTATATCACCCCTTTATTCTTAGCCGCTATATGATAACCTAACCGCCCAACAAGATCATTTCACCTGGATCCAAGACAACTTTGGTTCAATTTGGACTTGGTGAATCGTATTCACCACCAAACTATGAGATCCCAACCGTTGTTTATCCCCATGATTCCATACCAAATGCCTTTAAATCTACAGGTGATGTTACAAATGCCATATATCCCATAGTTAACGGCGAGATTGTTAACCTTGAAGCTTTTCTATTCTTTATTAAATTGATCTATAGATCAATTGTCTCTAATAATAGTACAAACAACATCCCATTGACATTGATCTCTTCTTCAACTTCATGGTATAAACCACAGATTGAACAAATTGTTAAATATATCTTTGAGAATTTAACCAATGTTAATGCTTTATCCATAGTACCAAATTCTTTATTAATTTCAATTGCATATGGTGGATCGATTAATTCAAATTGTTTAATTATTGATATTGGATTAAATAAGATTGATATAATCCCATTATTGGATTATTCATTGTATAAATTTGCAAATGTTTCATTAAAGGGTCAATTTACAGGTGGTGATTCAATTAATAAAGAATTATCCAAATTTTTACCAAATTTAACAAATGATCAATTAGAATCATTGAAAAAAAGTGAAATCTATGAAGTTTTAAGTGATGAAGATAAGACAAAATCATTCTTTGGTTTAAATGCTATAAATGGTACTAATATTAATAATTCAAATGATGATGAACAATTTGACGTTGCTGCAATTGTAACAAGTGGTCGAACAAAAGAGATATTAGAAGAACGTGAACATAATAAGAATAAGAATAACAAAGATAATAATAATGACAATCAATTACCAAATAATAAATTGGAATTTAATACTTTTAAATATATCGATCCAATAACTTCAATTGAAACTGATATAACAATTGGTAAAGAGAGGTTTAAAGGTTGTGAATCATTAATTAAGGAAATTTCAAAAGCCGTGGGTAAATCATTATCCAAAATACCAGATTTGGTTAAACGTCAAGAATTATGGGATCATATTATAATCCATGGTAAAACTTCATCAATTAATGGATTTAATGAAGCATTAATGACACAACTATTAGATGATCATTTGATAGGTAAAGAAGATTCAAATTATCAATTAGAATTACAATTACAATCTACAATCCAGGGTACTACTAATAATACTAATCATAATTCACAATTCTTTCAAGTTCCAACATCAATAAGATTGAGTAAAATGCCAGATTATTTTCCTGAATGGAAAAAATTTGGATTTACAGATGTTCAATTTCTTGGTGCACAAATTTTCTCAAAACAAATCTATAATTCTGGTAATGAATCGATGTATTTGAATAGAAATACTTATGAAGAAATTGGTCCAATGGCAATTTGGGATTTAGTTATTTGATTTAGAAGATTACAATCACTGTGTACTATAAATTTACTAATTCATTATGATGAAGTGTAGTGTGGTTATGCAGCCCTGGGTAAACAATGGTGCTGATGTAATGTATATAATTATGCTGACATAATACATAAAAATCCATAAATTTATTAATCGCTGTTCAACGTCGATTTTGATAATTACTTCATTACATTAATACATAACAGATAAATTATAGTACCATTCAACAGCTTTAAATTTATACAAAATGCCATTACTTGAAGAAATATCAGATGCAGAAGATATCGATAATATGGAGATGGATCTTGCAGAATTTGATCCAACTTTACGTACACCAATTGCACCAAAATTGGAGAAAACAATTATAAGATCACAAGATTTAGAAGATGAAGTTAAGAAGAACTCATATGACGATATTGATAAAGATTTACCAATGGATGAATTATTAAACAATGGGAATCAACTTCCAGAAGAACTATTACCAACGGTAAAGACATTTCAATTGATTTATCCATGTTATTTCGATAAGAATAGATCACGTCAACAAGGTCGTAGAATCTCTAAAGAACTATGTGTTGAAAACCCATTGGCTTCCACAATTTCACAAGCTTGTTCTTCATTACATCTAACGAGTATCCATGAACCAACAAAGACACATCCACAAGATTGGGGTAATCCAGGACGTATTCGTGTCTTTATAAAAGATGAAGGTAAACCAACTTCAATATTGGTTGATAATAAACGTCATTTATTGATACAAATTGGTAAATATCTTCAATCAAATCAAACAAGTTTAAAATTGGTTAAAGAGAAGAATATTTTCCCTGAATTGAAGAAAGTTGAACCAAATGTTGTTCCTATTCCAAAAGGTTTAAAGATGAATAACATTGTACCATTACATAGTCCTTTGAATCAAAAGACTGATCCAATGTTTAAGGCCCTTTATGAAGAACAACCAGAGGTACCTGGAATACCATCACAACAACAACAGGCTACAAAGGTTCCAAAGCAAAAGAATAAGTTTATGCATGTAAGAAGGTAGATAGTTTATTGATTATTGTTCAATGTCATTAGCAGTTTCTTCTTCAGTGGTAGTAGTAGTAGTAGCAGTAGTAGTAGTAACCCCATTCATATAACCACATTTTGGACAGATATACTTCAAGTCCTTTGGATCCAATTCACCAGGTGGAGCTAATCCATTATGATTAAAACAATTGTTACAAATCAGTGCATACCGATGTTCAACGTTTAATTCGGATCCAACGATTGAGTTGATGACATGATCTAGCCAACTATTACTATTACTACTACTACTGGTAGTATTAGTGCTAGTATTAGTAGTAGCAGCCCTCTCAATCTCTTCTAATTCTCTTCTCTTTGCAACAATTTCTTCATCCAATTGAGCATTTATATCAATTCCATCAACGTTAAATCTATTAAGTAACGCCTGTGTACTCATAAATTTCGTCTTTTCTTTTAATTCTTCAATCTTTGTATCATATTCAAATTTTAACTTTGTTATTTTATCTTCAAGTCTTTGTCTATTCCATTGGTATAGATTCCTTATAATTTTAATACAGAATAATATAAAGATTGTTGATACAATTGTTATAATACATTGTGTCATATGAATATTTCTAATACTGAATCGACATTGATATATAACATAACTGATATATATCATTAATAGACTAAATCCATATAGTTTAATATGTTTAATAGATTGTATTTGATTATAGTTTAATCTTGAAATTGAACGTTCATTTTGTGAGATTCTTTGTGATAAAGTTTCTAGTTGTTTTTCAAAAGTTGAAGGATCAAAATCTTTTGTCTTTAGGAATGATAACCAGGTCATTTTGGTTTGTTGATCTAATTATGTTTATCTTGTTATGTTTTGATTTGCTGTCAACAGTCATTTGCAGAGTAAATATTAAATAATTTGATTATATATTTTTGTATTATGTAATTCATTATGTAATGTATATTACATAATACATTACATAATAGATCATATATGACGTCATATTAACTATTAATCAATATCATCAATATTCAATTGCATATTCATACTACTACTATTAGTAGTAGTAAACAATACTTCAAATGGATTCTTTATCTCAATAAATTGTCTTAATACAAATGGTAAATTCATCAGTTGCATTAATTCTCTTTCCATTGATATTATGGGATTGTTATCTTCATTATCACTGTTACTATGATTCATACTATGATTCATATTATGATTCATACTATGCTTAATCTTATTCATTAGATCACCATAATCTTTAAAGTTAACAGAATTTGACATTATTCTTTTAGATCTTGTATTATGAATCTTATTATTATATTGTATACCAGATACAGTCCTCAATATCTTTCTCTTGACAAGTTTCTCTTTTAATATATCATTTTGATTCAAGATATTATAATCATTTCTTAATAATTTGTTAACATAGTTATAAAGTTGAATCTTTTCATTCTTTAAAGATTGTATTTGGAAGATAAGCTGTTGTTGTATTTTATTTGATTGATTTAATTTTGATTGTAATTCATCTGTTAATGAATGTTTGTATTCATCTTTGTATTGATATTCATATTCATTATCGTATTCTAGTTCCAGTTCTAATTCTACTTCTGAATCAGAGTCTGATTCATTGATCAGTAGATCAGTATATTCATTATCACTATCACTATTCTCTTTAGACAACGACATTTTACTTATATCAGACTTCAATCTTTCAACTTCCAATTCATAACTATCCAACTGTATCAATGTCTTTTCTAATTCATTATTCAATATATTCAACAGATCTTCCTTTGTTATCAATAAACTCTTTAAAGAATTCAATTCATAATCTTTATTCTTTATATCCAATTTATATTCTAATGCTTGTTCTTTCCAATTGTTTAATTCTTTGTCAAAAATTTCCACTTCATCTTTTAGTTTATTATCCATTTGTCTATTTAACATTGTCATATCTTTAAGATTTATCTGTAATTCATACAATTGTTCATCTCTTATTCTCAATTCATATTCTAACCTTTCTTGTTCAGATTCAACTTGACGAGTTTTATTTATCTGTTCATTGAGTAATTTTTGTATTCTAAGGATTTGGTTATTATTACTGTCATTATCTTTATTATCTCTCATTAGATCATCTTTACCATCTGATCCAATCACATGACTGTTCAATCCATTGATTATATTTTCCTTATTAGAATGGTTATTGCTTAGATGTTGTGTGCTCATCTTGATGACAACTTCTATAGAAACAACAACTTTTTCTTATTCTCTGTCTTATTCTCTATCCATTCAATGACTAACTGCTAATGAATGCTAATGAAATCATTTTATTTGATCCATGTCTTTGTACCAAATTAGGAAAAGGTAAACATCATTATGTTATTGGTGTCTGGATGTTAATAAAAACCAGTAACTACGGTAATCAATAAGTACCTATATGCTATGTATTACTATATTGATTTATCAACCAACCTCCTTATTCTATAAATTCTAATCTCTGGACTATTTGGTGGATACCAAACTCTTTGTTTATGTTTTAACAAAGTATGAGGATCTAAACATCTTGAAACAATTTCCCATTGTAATGAAATTGGTTCATCATTATCATATTTATCCAACTCTTTTTCAAATTCAATCAACGTATCTTCATTTCTAACAGTTGCACTTATTAAAACCTCTGTTTGTCTATTACTATAAGACAAGCATTGTCTTATACATTTGACCAACGAAGGTATAACACTTATGTCATAAGTAACATCTGCAGCTATTATTAGATCAATATAATTACTATTTGTATAAGTACTTGGTTTATCTATCCCCCACCATAATGAATGACAATGAACTTTAGAATAAGAATTAGTATGACTATCTATACCATTCAGTTTAAAATTCTGATACAATGAATCTATCAAATTTGAATCACCATCTGTTATTATCAATTCTTTTATATCTTTTATATGAATAGATTTACATAGAGATAATGAAACTAATCCTGTACCTGTACCTAATTCTAATATAACTTTATCTTTGAAGTTATATAAATTATTGTCTAATAGATAATTGGATAAGTATAATGCAGCTTCCCATGTTCTTAATCCAGTTGTACCTAAACCTGAAATAAGCCTTGGAGTTTCTTTAATTTTGATTTTCATTCCATTGTTATATGAATAACTAATTATATCTGAATCTGTAACTGCTAATGGTTTACTCATTACTAATTCACTGAATAGTTCATATAGTTCATTGTATAATTCATCTTCATTATCTTCATTATATTCAGTCATTTCAAATAACTTTGTTAAGAATAGTTTAACATAATATGGATTATACTGTGATATATCCTTTAATACATTGATTAAATCTTTAGTATTGATTCTATGTTCATTGTCATTATTACCATTAGAAAGAGATAATGAAGTATACTCTATGTATACCAATGGGATCCTTTGGTATAGATTATCTATAACTCTGTCCATATTGTTATGGTCAATGGTGACATATAACAGTACTATATAGTAGACGTAGTAGTAGTAGTAGTAGTAGTAGTAGTCATAAATTGTTGATCCAAATTTATTGGTACGCGCACTACTACGAGATTTAGATCATAATTTATAAAGCCGGATGTTAATGGTATTATTCTACCGTAAAACAATGAATAGTAATAGTAATAGTAATAGTAATTAAGCCAACGTACCAAAGACTCTGATTCTTTTAACTCCACCATCTGGTATAATCGTTAACCGGATATGTGTAAATGGACCCTTTGACAATAAACTATCTTCAACTTTAAATGAATGTTCTTTATCAGCTTGTGCCCCTGCTGGTTTTAACAATTCAATCCAATTTGAATCTTCATTATTTGGAATCTTCTCTATTGAATTTAATCCATGTAATGCCAATCTTTGTGGGAAATTACCTCTAAAATGTGCAGTATCAACAATAATTTCATCTAATAAACATTTTGAACCTAATTTAACAATTACCCAATCAATATGTCCAGGGGTTCTTGATCTTTTTGTTTCCCAACCATCACTCATATCAATTCCACGTCCAGGTAATAATAGATTATCAACTGTACCAAAATGTTGATCTGACCAATTTACAACAATACCACCGTTTTGAACAGATGCAAGGTCTATTCTGGTACTATTACTATTAGATTGAATCTGTAATAAATTTGGTACAACTTCTCCATAGAGTCTAAACCTTGCAATACCTCCATCTGGATACATCTTGAGACGAGCATGTGTATATTCTTGTTCTGTTAATTTATCATTCTTAAAGAAATGTCTTTGTGAAGGTCCACATTCCATCTTATCGATAACAACATCCCATTGTAATGTATTCCAATCAATATCTTGTTCATTCTCATCCAACTTGATAGCTTCAACTGAAATTGCTGGAGCATGATTACCGTTAAAAAATGCAGTATCAATTTCACATCCAATTAACTTTGCACTTGAAACTCCAAATTTAAATATAACCCAATCAAATTCTTCCAAATTATGTCTTCTCGTTTCCCAACCATCATACCATGCACCTGCAAATGTAAACTTGGTTGAATCTCTAATCGGTGGTTTGGGCATTATTAAATTCTCAGCTTGGGCAAACCATTCATCACTAAATGAAACTATTGAACCTCCAAGTTTTAAACCAATAACATCTGTATATTGTGAAACAATTTGATCTGTAAATTCATCTTTTGATATTTGATAAGTTTGTTTAGTCATATTATTATCCTTTGTTGTTAATGACATACTTTTAAATATAAACAGTATATGAAGAACGTTATGTTTAAATACAGCAAACTTTGTTCAATTTATACCAATTAACCTATTCATTGTATTTATATATAATCGTTATCAAATTAAACAAATTACATAGGTACCATACTCGGTGTTTTCCGTTATTAGTTTTATTCCATAATAAGAAACCGCCGGCGGTAATGCCGCGGATAATAACTATAATTATAATAATTATAGAAGCACAGTGCTGCATAACCATTTGACTTGGATCAATTTAATTAATTTAATGTTTGGATGTTCAGATGTGGACGTTAAGTATGACTAACCAATAATTTAAGTATACATGATCATCATTTATATCAAAGAAAAGATACAGATAGTATACCATACTACATTATAGTAATAGTTATAGTAATAGTTATAAGTACTATTACAAAGATGATGGCTGTATCTCAAGAGATTGGTGAATCCATTCCAAATAACACACCACATGCCGTGAGTGTTACTTTACCAACTTGGAAATCAACAATTGGTTATGAAGAAGGTGAAGATTGGGTTGTTAAAAAGATGAAATTAGGTTATCCAAGATTCTTTATACATGGTAAAATTACTGATCTTTGTACACTTGTTGAACAAAAATTTGGTCGTGAAGGTGAAAAAGCATTCATATTCCCAAGTTATAACGTTGCAAAGAGATGTAGAGAATTTATTAAAGAAAAGAGTACATTGATCAAATTACCAAATATTAGAATATTACAACTTTCAACTCCACCTCCAAGATCAAAAGAAGAAGAAAGTTATAGAAAAGAAGCTCATATCTCTGTTGTATTCTTACCTGAATCTGAATGGTCTATTGCAAAACAATATTGGCAACATTCAGGTGAAGGTATATCTTCAAGATTAGGTGAATATGTATTACAAGAGTTAAAGATTGTTGATAACGATCTTCAAGAGGATAAAGATAAAGAGTACAAGTTGTTTATTGAAGAAAGATTTGGTAGAAATTTAAACTTGGGTTTTGCCAAAGAGGCAAAATTGGCTTTAAAAAGACGTATCTGTGGAGTCATTGGAGAAGATGAGACTACTGCTACTGCTACTGCTACTACTACTACTACTACCAGTATTCATGAAGATGATGTCTTTTTATATCCTACTGGTATGGCTGCTATCTTTAATGCACATCAAGCTCTACTCAAAACCTTACCGATTGCTAAATCCGTTTGTTTTGGATTCCCCTATGTCGATACTCTCAACATCCTAAAGAAATTTGGTCCAGGTGTTCATTTCTATGGATTTGGTGATGATGAATCACTTGATGATCTTGAATTAAAATTATCAAAAGGTGAACGTATCCTAGGATTATTCTGTGAATGTCCATCAAATCCTTTGTTAAAGACACCAAATTTGAAAAGAATTCATCAATTATCACTAAAATATAAATTCCCAGTGGTTGTTGATGAAACCGTTGGTAATTTCTTAAATATCGATGTTAAACCATATACAGATATAATAGTTTCATCCTTAACAAAAGTCTTTTCAGGTGATTCAAACGTTATGGCAGGTTCATTGGTTTTAAATCCATCTTCACAGTTCTATGATCAATTTAAACAATTTTTTAATCAAAATTTTGAAGATATATTTTGGGCAGAAGATGCAATTTATCTTGAAAGAAACTCACGTGACTTTGCCAAAAGATCTCAAAATGTAAACATCAACTCTGAAGCTGTTGTTAAATTGTTCCAAAGTTGTCCAATCATCAAACACATTTATTATCCAATGGTTAATGAGGATTCAAAGAGATATTACGATGAAATAAAGACTCCAACTGGTGGTTATGGTGGATTGTTATCCATCGTTTTTGAAAAACCTGAACAGGCAATTGCATTTTTTGATTCATTACCTTTATCAAAAGGTCCATCACTTGGTACAAATTTTACAATAACTTGTCCATATGCCATCCTGGCGCATTATCAAGAATTAGAAGAAGTTGCCAAATGGGGGGTTGATACAAATCTTGTTAGGTTGAGTATTGGGTTAGAAGAACAGAAGAGTTTATTGAAATCGTTACAATATGCCCTGAATATGGCTATCCAGGCTTAACATCCATACACCTCCATACACAAATGATCCAACTCATAAAATAGACAAAAGATATAAAATTGATCCAACTCATAGACGATGAATGACTTCATCGTACAATTACTACAATTATAAATTATGCATACTTAACGATCCAACTCAAATTATTTTAACGATTATGAATTACATAATACATAACCATTGTCAATCGATCCAACTCGATGGCTAATGTATAACAAATTATTAATATGTAGTACTACAACCATATTCTAAAACAAGGAATATACCAATTGACTATACTAATTATATGTCATATCAAATATACATCTATATAGTCTCTTATACTCAACATCAATGTCATATGACAGTATAATATAATATAATATAATACATTATAAATCCAATAGATCAATCTCACCAGATGATTGTTTTGAACTCTGATAATTCTGTTCTTGTTGTACTGGTTGCTCTTTTTGTTGTACTGGTGAAGAATGAGCCTTTGTTGCAGCGGCTTGGAACAATGAACTAAAAGCATCTTGCTTATAAACATTCTGTGGTTGTGCTGGTCCACTTGTATTAGATCCAAAGTTATAGTTTGGTTGTGTTGATTGGAAACTTGCAAAATCTCCAAATGAATCCTGTGTCTGTTGAGTTATTGGTTGTTGTGCATATAATGAAGAAATGTTATTGCTGGTGACTGGGTGTTGTTGGTTCTGTTGTTGTTGGGTTGATGCTTGGAAATCACCAAACTCACCAAATTCATCGTCATCATCAACAGCGTTGTTATTAGTGGTAGCCGTAGCAGCTGGAGCTGGAGCTGGATCGTCAAAGGAGAACAAATCAACTTCAACAGGCTTAGCAGGAACAGGTTTAGAAGATGATGAAGATGACGAAGGTTGTGCTCTTTCATGTCTCGAAGAATGACTCTTATTTCTGGTTGTTGTTGAAGAAGATGCAGATGAATCAACGTTATACTCTTCAAACTCCTGGGTGTTATTACCGGATCTATTCTCTTCAAAACGTTGTCCATAGACACCACCATCTCCAAAGACACGACCTTCATAGGTACCATATTCATCATAGTTCTCTATACCAGATGCTTGGTTATTACCAATTCCGCCGGCAACACCTTGGAATTTCTTTGCATTATCTCTACTCTTCTTTCTTTCGGCTCTTAAAGCAGAATCGTTATTCAACAATTCAACAAGTGATTTAGCCTTTGTTCTAACATTAACACCTTGATCTCTACCTTGTGAATCGATATAATGGAAAGAACGAAGCATTGTAATAAGACTTAAATTGGCCCTGGCATCATCAACAAATCTTTCAGATCCATTCTTTAACAAATATTCTAAAAGTTGTAAAGCTTTATAAATTTGACGCCATTCATTGGCAGATTTTTCTGTGAACCTTCTAAAGATCATACCAATGATCTCTTCACGTTCTCTATAGTTATAAGTACCTGCTGCAATTTTTTGCATCAACGTTGATGATGCACCCCATGGTTCATTATTTGTTGCTTCTCTTACTTTTGCCTCCATCTCCGTATAGTTATAAACAACATTTTGTGCCTTACGAACATATGCTTTAACGTCATAGAGAGAAACGTTCTGTAGTTGTTTCTTAATCTCGTCCATATTGTTATATTTATAATTTATCTGATGATGAATATGAGTTTATATGCTAATGGTTTATTATGTTTGGTGAAAATATAATTCAGTGTGTGAATCAAATGATTAAATTTCACTTTTATAAACACAGCAACTGTTACAGAAAAAATAGAACAAAACCAGTAATCAGTAATACCACAGTGTATAACTTCTTGTGATAATGACAGTATGACTAAGTGTAACCAAGTTTAATATCTCAGTAGTTATAGCACAGACAGTTGTGTACTTTCTGTTCAATCTTTCGCTGGCGATAACGGAGGTTGAATTTTCTGACTGTTGGAATTTCCAATTGGTGGATGGAATTTGAATTACCCTGCGAGTTCGAAGCTTAGCAAAGGCCCCCCTTTTTTTCCGGGTGCCTTTTGCTTATGTCAGCCGGTAATTTTCAACTTTCCGACATGCTTAACTATGTAACACTACGGTTAAAGCAATATATATAAGTCATTCAATTGAACGATAATAACCAACTAATTACAGCTTTGGTATGAAATTATTTTATCTATTCCAACTCACCAGATTCTTCAATGGTAATCTTAGCTCTTGTCTTACCACTTGGAGTACCATATGCTTCAATGGTCTTTACAGATTCATAACCCTTGGTAACTTCACCAAAAACGGTATGTTTACCATCTAACCATGGACATGGAATTGTAGTAATAAAGAATTGTGAACCATTTGTATTTGGTCCAGCATTTGCCATTGATAAAAGACCTGGCTTGGTATGTTTCTTTGTGAAATTTTCATCTGGAAATCTATCACCATAGATTGATTTACCACCAAATCCATTACCATGAGTAATATCACCACCTTGTAACATAAATTGTGGAATTACTCTATGGAATGGAGAACCTGAATATCCAAATCCTTTTTCACCAGTACATAATGCTCTAAAGTTTTCACAAGTCTTTGGAGTTACCTTTTTAATATGGGTTAGTATAGTCATATGACAACTAATAATTATTCAACTTACATCGTCAAATAATTCAAATTCAATTCTTTCAAGCTTTCTTCCTGTATAATGAATATAGTTAGTATATGATATACAGTTGATGTATTATATGATATATGACATGTCATATGACATATAAGATATATCATATGTCATAGAACAAATGTCATATGTCATATAACATGAATACACAACAGTACTCACCGTCAATAGCTGGAACAAAATAAACCTTCTTTCCTAAAACAGAAGAAGATGAAGAGAATTGACGAATACCAATGGATGCTCTTGCGACTGATCTTGACAACATTGTTATGTAGTTAATGGTTAATGTATTTAGTTATGCTAACTAGTGTTGATTGATTATTACGAATGAATATAAATCAACGTCCATTTTATAATTATTAGTTCAAAGCCCTAGTTTTAATACACATCCGTACACCAGTAGTTAACCTAAGATCATCATAATAATAATCTTAATATTAAGCAGCTGCTATATAAAAATTACTTTGAAAATTTTTATAACTCTTCCACTCTTTGAAACTTTTTTCAGTTCTTTGTACCAAATCCATCATTTAGACAGTACGTGAATAAATTGGGTCTAATGGATTTTATTCAATTCTTAATAATCTTATGATAACTTTAAGATCTTTGTTCATTCTCATAAAGAATTACGTTCTGTAAATCTTTTGAATGTTAAGATGTATTATAACTTTCAGTCTTTTATCTCATAGAGATAAGAGGAGATATTTTGAATTGGAATTCATGTTTTTAAACCTTAGGTTTAAAAGGACCCCTTAGGTTTTATCTCAGTTCGTGATTGCTGATGGAGAGAGTAAAAGTTCTTTCTATGCCAATAAGAACCCGTCTGGATCTTTTAATTAAGGATGAAAGAGGGGTGTCAGATGGTATATACATCTTAATATTTATTATGTCTATTCTACGTTACACTACAATATATTACTCCGTTAATCATTATTATATTCCGTTATAATATA